>JAGEOH010001489.1:2500-18978 GCA_032207245.1 Pardosa pseudoannulata | reverse complement strand
CTTGACTCTGTAAAACTTTGAATGAAGTTCTTTTGTAAACAAAACAATTTTTCCTTCTGATCTTGCTTCTATTAAATCCCTTCTATTTAACTTAATTTGAGTATCAGTTGAAATTTTTTACTCAATTTTAAATACTTTCCTGATTAGCTAGAGATCTGAAATCTATCTTATAAGTTTTGTTTCCGGTGAGAATACAATATTCAATCATAAAAAATTAGATTGGAGGGGGGAAAAATTAGTTTGGTAAATTCAAAAGACGGTGTTGTTCTTTCTGATGCCACTTGGACACACCGAGCACGATTAAGCCATACACTACTCGTATTAAAGCAAAGGGGTGTGCCCAGTGTTGCCAACCTTCAAAGGCAAAATTATGTATTCTAGGTCCTAAAATTATGGCATTGGCTTATAAATTATCGTACATTTTTGTAATAGTTAAAAATAGTGTTAATAGATGGCGCTTGTACGATATATTTTTCTCTCCCCCTACACACTTTTTTCTTGGGGGGAGGGTGGCAAAAAATATGTAAATATTTTAATATGATTCATTAAATATTTTTCTATCATCCCGTATTTTACTTTAAATGAAACACCAGACATGTGATTTTTCTTTACTGATCTAAGAATAAAATTGTATATATATATATATATATATATATATATATATATATATATATATATATATATATATATATATATATATATATATATATATATACACTTTTTAATAATGTTATAATTTATTATTTACTGTGGTTATTTTAAATATGAAATATTCAGTAATAAAGCCGATTATTATTTAATAATCGGTTTAATTACTAAAAATACCATATTTTAGTGAAAACTGCAATAGAACAAGTAAAATGCAAAATTACTTCTAATTATCCATAATTATGTAATCATTAAAGAAATATCTCCAGTATAATTGTGAATATTCAGTAATTTTGCATTTAACAATTTTATGTTTTAGACTGATTTAAATAATTTGAAATAACTAACAGATAAAACACTCGACATAACAATTTTTTAAAATTCTTTATTTTATATTCGTTTTAAAAAATATCAAACATTAGTACCTAGGTCATATTCAATTTCACAAATATACTTTTTTTTATAATTGACACTTTCCTTTCTTTTATTACACAGTACATATGGGCTTTCTCAACCCCTGTGTCAGGATTATTTACTTTCATTTAATGAAGAAGCACCTCAAAACATGCTCCTTAAGCTGCTCTGAAATCTACAACAATAATTATATTGGATGGGAAAAAGTTAAAAAAATTAATTAGACATTCTCTATTTTGTTGTTGATCTTTATAGTTACAGTTAAATTACACGTTCTTTTAATTCTCCATTAGTCTAATGATTTTATCGTACAAATCAGAAAATTATCGTACAGTTTTTCAGAATTATGTCACATAATTTTGAGATTATTTTTCATCGTACAGCGTCCTAAGATATCGTACATATACGATATTATCTTATGGTTGGCAACACTGGTCGACCGCAGCCTTATGAGAGTATGTATGTTGCGTACATTAAAGTACGGATATGGTTACAGCTGTTCAAATTATAATACTCTCTATTATTTATATTTTTTTCATTATTTATATGTACACTAAGCATACAAATACTGTTGATTTCAAAAAAGTTGCATATAAAGATTAAAAAAAATTGCATGATTTTTGCATGATTGCAGGATTTTTCAAAGGGCCGGATAAAGTAAGCAAAGGGCCGGTTTATATAATTTAATATAAAATTAATATAATAAATTAATAAGAACTTTTAAATACTTTACGGATAGCAAATGATAAGTCAAAATTTTTTAAAAAAAATTTGTAAATGTCAGCTAAATATATTATATTTATTTGATTTTAAAATAAAATATTTATCATTTGAAATGTTATTAAGAGTTGCTAATTTTTTTTAAAGCTGTAATAATATTAAGTTATTGGTAACAACAAAATCACATGTATTGGTAAAAAACAACACATTTACTCTGTCGAGTAGAAGAGTTTAAACCCTGAGTAACCTTTAATGGAAAATTTTTTCTTATTTTTCGTCATATCTTTTTTTTCTATTGTTACCATAAATACATAGAGTTGTTAACAGTGGAAAAAAACCCGGTTTAAACCCGGGAAAAAACCGGGTATTTTGGGAAGGGAATTCGAAAATTTTCAAAAAATGGGAATTTTGAAGTATTTTGTTTATTTTTTATCCTAATCCCACAAGACAATTTTTACATTTCATAAATGATTTGATATTAATAGTTAACTGGCAACTATAATGAATAAACGTGTAAGAAAGCCAAACAGACAAAAAAAATTGTAGAATTGGATTAACTAACTATATTTGGCAATGTATCATGTTATAGCATGAAAGTATGAGTATATTATTCCTTTGAGAAATATCCAATATTTTTTATTATTACATAAATATTAGGAATAATTTTTGTCACAAAACCATAAATTATTATTTTTTGGATAACATCTCTCTCTCTTATATATATATATATATATATATATATATATATATATATATATTATATATATGTAATTTTTTGTGTGTAGAAATTGAACATAAAATGCAAACATTGTCATTTGATTACACCTTTAAATAATATATGCATTACAAAAACTAATAAACTGTTATTTTAAATTTAATGATATTTATTTTTATATTATAAAAGGAGGGAAAAAGTTTAACATAAAGCAATTTACATAATATAATGATAAAAATAACGTATATAATTATATATTTAGCAAAAATTGAAGCAACATATGTTTGATAAAATAACAGGGTAATAATTATATAAGTACTACTATAAAATTATTTAAATGCTCAGTGCTATTTTTTCTTGAATATATATGTTATATATATGTATATATATAAATATATAAATATATTTATATATTTGTATATATATATGTATGTATATTTATATGTTATATATATTTAAATATATATATATAATATATTTATATATATGTATATAATATTTTTATATATATATATATTATATTTGTATTATATGTATATATATATATATATTATATATTTGTATATATAATTTTTTATATCATATAATGTATTCTTTTTATATATTATTATGTATATATATTTGTATATTGTTTATGTTTATGTGTATAATATATATATGTATATAAATTATAAATATTATATATATGTGTGTAAATATATGTATATGTATATATATTTATATATATGCATATATGTATATATATATATATTTATATATGCATATATGTATATATATATATATATATATATATATATATATATATATTTATATATATGCATATATATATATATATATATATATATATAAATATATATATATATATATATATATATATATGTATATATATATATATGCATATATGTATATATATATATATATATATATATATATATATATATATATATATATATATATATTTATATATATATATATATATATATATATATATATATGTAATATATATATATATGTAAAATATATATGTGTATATATATATATATATATATATATATATGCATATATATATATATATATATAATATATAAAAATTATATGTATATATATATGCATATATGTATATATATATATATATGTATATGTATGTATGTATATATATATGTATGTATATATATATATTATGTATATATATATGCATATATGAATAGATATATTTATGTATATATATACATATGTATGTATATATGCATATTATATATATATATATATAAATATATATATATATATATATATATATATTATAATTATAAAATATATTATATTTATGTAATACATATGTATCTATATATACATATGTATGTATATATGCATATATGTATATACATAATATATATATAAATATATATATATATATATATATATATAATATATATATATATATTATATATTATGTATATATATGTATATAAATACATATGTATGTATATATGCATATATGTATATATAATATATATATATATATATATATATATATATATATTATATATATATATAATGTTATACATATGTATCTATATATACATATGTATATATATATATGTGTGTATTGCCGAAAGTTAAAAAAAATATCTCTTAGAAATAATATGCTAGTTCTTAAATAGCCACTGTTGAAAAAAATAAATGTAAGCATAGTAAAATTGATTTCTACCCAAAGTTCCCCAAATTCCGGGTTTATCCCCCAAAATTCCGTGGTTTATTCCCGCCTTTTCAAAATTCCGGGTATTTTACATCTCTATAAATACATGGGATTTTCAGATTTGGTTACGTATTTTTATTCAATTAGTTCTGCTGAATTTACTACGTTTCTAAAACATAACAGCTTTTATTAGCCCGTCATATGAGGGGATCAGTAAAATTTTGCTAACCCTAACTTATCAAAAATCCAATATGGATGCCTCTATCCATTCCAGATCTTTTGAATGTAATTGGTTCAAAGATGTGGGATCGGGGAAAATCTTCCGAAGTTTGCCGAAGTTCAACAGCTATAGAGAATGTGCGCATGACGTCAGATGCAGCAAAAATTGCAGCTCAACCTGCTCGTTGGCAAAACATTTGAATTTCCTACGGATTGTGCTTGGTTTTGGGGGTTTAGTTATGTCAATTATCTGAAAATGGTAACAAGCTGTTGTACGTAAGGTTGTACTAAGCGTTTCAAAAAATGTGGAAGTATTGGATTTTATTGCTTTCCTAAAGATTCTACATTGCGAATGCTTCGGATAAAAGCTTTGAAAAGGCAAGACTAGACTCCAAGTTCTTCGAGAATTTGCTGCAAACATTTTCAGAATGGTAATAAAACGTTGATGTTACTGTGATGTAATAGATTATATAAAATTATTATGCTGTAAGAAGTTTTTTTCATATTTCTAATGTATTTTCTATGCTTTTGTGAGAAGTACTGTACCTATAAGTGTAATTATTTTTAGTCCTTTAAATGATCAGGTTTTGTACATTTTTATTAAACTATTTATGTAATAGTTCATTGTGTCTGGTAATATAATCAATGTAGTTATACTTTGATTATGATACTTAATAGCACTATGTAAAGTGTTTAATTAAAAAAATATATACTTTTGTAAGTGCTAAAAATATCTATTTTGAATTACTTGGCCAGTTTCTGATGTTTCCTTCCCATTTCCTTAAATAAAATTTAGTTTTATTGTATAAGTGATCCATATCGAAGCTCATAAGATACAATGAAAATACTGTATTCAGCACTCGTATTTGTTTACAAACATGCAATAGAGAGAGTGCATGTTTGTAAACAAATACGAGTGCTGACTACAACTCAACTTCCTCGTTGGCAAAACATTGCTTGTTTTCATTGTTTCCTATGAGCGTCGATAGGGATCACGTATACAACAAAACTAAATTTAATTTATCTCCTTATGCGGAAAATTTGTGTAACAAGGACTATTTATCCAAATTAATGTTCTTTAAGCCGAATAACAGTATATATCATTGACGATCCGTATTTTATTACGCATTGGAAAACATGATACTGTGGCCGTCAGTCACTGACTGATATCGAGGCTAATTCAAAATAGATTTTTTAACACTTAATTATATATTTAAAATTATAATTAAAAATTATATATATATATTTTTTACAAAATTAAACATTTTACACAGTAATATTAAGTATCATAATCAAAGTATAATTACTTTGATTGTGTTAACGGGCACAATAAACTATTATATAAATAAGGATTTATTAAAAATGTGAAAAATCTGATCATTTTAAGGACAAAAAATAATTACAATTATAGGTACAGTTCTCACTAAAGCATAGAAAATACATTAGAAATATGAAAAAAAAATTTAGTACTAATAAAAAAATTTCAAGAGCATAATAATTTTATATAATCTATTACATTACAGTACGGTTAACGTTTTATTACCATTCTGAAAATGTTTTCCGCAAATTTTCGAAGAAGAACTGGGAGTCCAGTTTCGTCTTTTCATAGCTTTTATCCAAAGCATTCGCAATGTAGGATATATAGGAAAGCAATAAAATCAGATATTTAAACCTTTTTTGAAACGCTGAGTACAGCCACACGCGCAACAGCTTGTTACCATTTTCAAATAATTGACAAAATTAAAACCCCCAATAACAAAGCACACTCCGTAGGAAGTTTAAAAGTTTTGCCAACGAGGAAGTTGAGCTGCAATTTTTGCTGCACCCGACGTCATGCGCACTCTCTCTATACTCGGAAAGAGATACTAGACCTTAGAAATCACGGTTGATCAGCGGACCTAACCAATCAGATTCGTTTCGGTTTTGAAGACATCCTAGTAACCCTTGAATAGCTTACAGTTTGGCTTCATTTTTCTATGTATTTGGCGATTCAAAACTTCTTATAAGCAACATTATTATCGGATTAAAGTGAGCCTTTACAAAAATAGCCCTTTCTTCTTCTTCTTTTTTTTTTTCTTGTTCTAGTTTACGCAATAGATTATAAGGGCACTTTTTGATATTTTTATTTTGACATATTTAACTTTTCATCAACATGTTTATTGATTGTGACTTGTGTCAGGACGATTTCTATTGTCAAATTGAGTATTGAATACAGTTTAGTTAATATTTATTCAACTCCTCTTCTTAGCCTACTCTCCTGTTTCTAATCATGGATCTTGTTGGTGCTTCAACCACATTTGGCGAAATTGGCGTGATTGCAGCTTGCGTGCGTGGCGTGCTTGCAGCGTGGCGTTTGAAATCTGGCGAGGGGATCGTAACTCAACAAATTGATACGTAAACAAAAACAACATTTTGAGGAAAAATTTTACAAAAATTGAATAGTTAAAATCTAATTGAATTAACAAAGAAAACACAAAGGAAACACATAACATTCATACTAAATAGACTGAAACATTCACTTAATCACAAATTAAATAAACTGAGTGTGATTTTCATCACAAATTTGGGATTTAGTGTAAATTGTAAAATTAATTTATGTATTTTGAGTGGAGGTTGAAGAGGAGTTGTAAAATTGAAAATTTTTTTTCAAATCTCTTATTATCTGTTAAGTTAAAAGAATGTTTTGGATTTTGTCAGTCTGAGTAACATTTGAATTTGACTTACATCGATTATTTTAATTTATTTTAATTAAAAACATTTTAAATATAAACAAATTTTATAGCTTTTTTAAATGAAGTAGTACAAAGATTGAAAAATGCTGTTTTCTACAAAATAAGTTTTACGGAGCAAACTTGAACTTCTTCAAGTATCTTGTAAAAATTTAAGAAACTCAAGATTCTAGATATTTAATATAAATATCTACTGAAATACATGTATTATATTGCAGGGAAATCTTACCTAGTAAATAGATTTGAATGAAAAAAATAAAAATAATTTATTTTTTAGCTGTAAAATATTTAAAAGTAATGTATTTATCCCGCCCTTAACCGAGGAATCCATTCCAAAAAATATAAATTCGCTGACAGAACCTTAGGAGCCCTATTTTCTTGTACGCATATTATCTTTTTTTTTATTTTATAGTTTATTTTTTTTTTTTTTTTTGTTGTGTCAGGCCATTTTTATTTTAGTATTTTTTTTCTTCTTAGATTTTTCTTGTCTTTTTTTTTTCTGGCATTTATTTTTTTTTTTTATCTAATTGAATTCTTTTCACAAAGGACTTTAATTAATTATTAACTGAGTGTGATTTTCATCATTTTTTGTTTTCTATTATTTTGTGATTTTTTTTTTGTAAATTGAAATTTTTTTTTTTTTTTTTTTTTTTTTTTTTTTTATTTTAACATTTGAATTTTTTTTTTTTTTTTTTTATTTTTTTTATTTTTTTTTTTAAATGAAGTATTTTTTTTTTTTTTTTTTTACTTTGAAACTTGCTTTTTTTTTTTTTATTTTTTTTTAAATATCTACTGTATTATATATTTATATTTTTTATTTTTTTTTTTTTTATATTTTGTTTTTTTAATTTATTTTATTTATTTTTTTTATTATATAACACATTCATGTTTTTGTTAGCAGGTTTTGAGATAGTGGCTCTGAAAAGAGCCTTTGATTGTTTTCAGAAGACATAATTATTTTCAGAAGACTTATTTGGAAAACTCGTGCACGTGAAACTTAAAACAGTTTTACCACAAGCGCGCCAAACTTTGGGGAAACTAGTCTTGACTCTGTTGTCAATGGTAATCTTTCCCATGATTGGCACGTTTCTTTTTTGTAAGCGGTCCTGCGATTGGTTAGATCTGCTGATCAACCGTGATTTCTATGGTCTAGTGAAAGAGATGTCAAATAGCGAGGGGTATAGTTAAATCTCAGACAGCGAGCGAGCTAGATAAGTGATACAGCGATCAGCGATGGGTCTGTTTCAAGGACATCAATGTTTCCAAACCGTGTGGTTATGTATAAAAATAAACACACAAACTTGTTAATTTTCAAAGATATATAGCTTAAATATATATATATCTAAATCACCTCATAACATGTGCACAACTGGTTAAAGACATCATCGGCTGGGCAGAAAATTACGAGCTTAACGATGATTAAAGGGTTAAAAATGTAAAAATCTAAAAAAAAAAAAAAAATGAGTTTTTGGACGTTCAAAGGTGATTGTTACATATTATAAATTCTTAGCAAAATCATGGAAAACTTCTTAGAGTCTTAGAGAGAATTCTTAGGTCAAAGCTCATCCGGGGCTGTCGTGCCCATCAAGAATACGAAATCTCGAAACCGTGTCTAGCCACAACTCAATTTCAGCTGAATTAAGTTCCGAAAACGTATGCATTTCCCTTTTCTGCCAAGAGATGGCACTACTTACTCCGTAAGAGTGACGTTCTGCTCCTCTCCGTTATTTCCGACCAGTGTGAGGATGAGCTGACCGAACGACTTCTTGACGTCTTTGCCGAAGTGAACAGTCACCGTCGCCATCTGGGCTACAATAAGAAACCAGAGAATAAACGATATAAACGAACCAACAACTAGAACAGAAATCGGTAGACTTTTGAAAGAGAAAAAGTCAAAATGCGAATGAAAACTATATGAGGTTGGAGGTACATACTACAGAATGGTGTCTCCGCTTTGGTCATGAGGTAGTAGATGCCCTCTCCTTCGACGTGGTATCCCATGCGTCCGCATCCTTCTCCACATTGCAGACACTTGGCAGACGAGAACTCGGTGTAGTTCGGACATTGGTAGCCCAAAAAGAGACACCCTTCGGGATACAGGATGGAGTCCGTGAACAGGTGGACAGCCCTCTCGTGGTTGCACGTCCTCTCACGCTCGCCCTCTGCAAGATAGTATAAATCCGAGATATAACGCTACTTTTAAATTAACCCTTTGACAGTTTCATTTTTTTTTTCCAGAATTCGATCAGAAAAATGTCACATTTTTTTTTTTCATTTTATGTAAAGATATGTTATTAAAATTAACATTTCTAATATTTTTAATCATTTATTACAACTTTTTTTCTTTCTATGAAAGCATCATAGAACTGAAGTTTACCTTTAGTCTCGTCCATATCCAAGTTAATTTTTGGAATTCCAGTGAAAGCAAATCTAGGAGGAGGATCCGAAGGATTATCACAATTAATTTCAAAACATTGTCTTGCTTGACTGATTCCATCTGTACTGCTATCAGAGTCACTACTATCCTAGCCATCTAGTAAACTTTCGCTACTATCATTTACAGATAATTCAGTTTCTGATTCCGAGTCACAGTTCGAATCACAAGAAATTAGCTCCATACGCTGTGAATTATCCATTATTTAAAAGTAAAAATATGTTATAGAACTCTTACATCAATAAAATTATCAGGCGGTTAATAAAATATAACGAGAAAGCTATACACTGAAAGATAACAATTCGTCTTCTGATACAAAACATGCGAAAAAAACCCGCGCTTTTGAACCAATCAGAGTAGAAAATACAATAAACTACAAACTATCATTTACTGGACGAATAAATTGCTATACGAATAATTTGTTACTAAAACTGGAAAAAATACGGCCGAAACAGCGCTAGCGAAATAGAAATCAGATTGCCCGTAGGCTGTGCAGGCAAATCAGTAAAGGTCCGAAAGCTGTGCCCGTAAGGGGAACGGGCAAAACAGGGAAGGGGTTAATTCCCATTCTTTCATTATGTCCTACACAACGTTTCATAACTTTCTAAACATTAGATTCGATTTTAGACAACTTTAAAGGAAGTTTAATTATGTAAAATAACAGACTTTTATCTTAAATCTTGGGACTTTGCAATATAGTGTTAAGCATATTCAAGACGTTTTTTCACATTTCTGGCAGATAAGCATGGTTTCTTTTGTGGTACATAAGCTCTATATTCCTTAGAATGTTAAAAAAAATTCTTGCCTTCTGTGGATGCACATTGACAACAGATGTCCCTTTTAACTCCCTTACTATATTTACTTCAGAAATTCTAGTTTCTCTTTAAAATCTCAGTATCCGCCTCTCTAACTGAGGCGAAGAAGTCTTTTTGGGCCCACCATTTCCATTTGGTCTGTGGAAAAATCCGTACCTTTTATAATCATTAATTACGTAATGCACTGTTCAACGAAGCTTTTTCACAATTTCTGCAATATCTCTTATGCTTTTCTTCTCTTTCCATAGCTTCACAATTAAGTTTTTCATACCTATAGAAATTTGATTTGTCTCCATTTCCCAAAATTTAAAACAAGAAAAATGAATTTAAGCAGTTCAGTCTCAAAGCTTTGACTTGAATTCGTGCCAAAGATGCAACAGTGTTTTAAAAAATTGCATAAAATTTGCATAAAGCGGTGTATAGGGCAAAAACAAATGTCCAATTTTTTTTTTTTGGCTGTGGAAATCTCAAAATTTTAGCTTTAAATTATTTTTAAATTAAATGCAGTGTTTTATTGAAATTCAAACCAGTCATCTCAATCGTGGAAGACATTACCGTTTAAAAATTATTTCATTTAAAAAGTAAAATTCGCTTTTAAAATATTGCGCCACAAAATGGATTTGCACTTTTCGACGGAACTTTTTCTTTGGTTCACTGTATATGATACAAGACGGAGTCTACGGCGGGTGGTTGAAGTCATGGCTAGAAGAAGACACCGTTTTAGTCACCAAAGACCTTTATTATTACAGCATCGAAGGCTTTTCATTTCATTATAGCGACGGAACAAAATGAGAGATCAGCTAAGAGTAAAAATCTAAGTAAAAATCTGAGTAAGAATCTATGTAAACATCTGGGTATAAATCTAGGTCAGAATCGAAATAGAAATTCATCTTCGGTGGCTTAGTACATCTCCTTTTCATCCGGAAATACCTATATTGGCCGCTAGGGAACTATAAATTTATAACCTTAGACTAACTTGTTAGACCCCTTTCCCTGAGGGCGTGTACTGAGCCCCAGTAGTAAGTTTAGATTAAGAGTAAAAAATGGGAAGGTTGGTTCGTTGGTTGGTTGGTTGGAGCTTAATGGCACTGAATCCTCTTGTTATATATTGTGCCAAACACAAGTACTCAGAAGTAAAAAATATATTTTAAAAATAATTTCAAAGTTTAAAACTTAACAACAAAGCGATGTTTCGACAAGAAATACGAAAAGAAATATGTGTGGAATTAAAAAGGTGAATAAAGTGAGATTTTAATATCAAATATGAGGATAAAAACCAATGACTTTTAAAAAGGTAAAAAGTTCAGGATGAGGCGACGCATTTAAAAGATATTTGATATCAGGGGTGGCAGAGTTAAAATAATGGAGACGATGTTGATTATAGATGGGACAGTCTATCAGGGCGTGTTTAACAGACATGTTGGTCTTACAAATTTTACATGAAGGTGCGTGATCACCGAGTAAGAGATGACGATGGGTGAACCGTGTGTGTCCAATACGGAGACGGGTGAGGATGACGTCATGCTTTCTGGATGACAGATGGTTCCACTTTTCAATTATTAGCTTAATATTACGCAGCTTGTTATCAATAAAAAAAGGGGAAAGCAAAGAGACGCGGGGTTTTGCCCTTCGCTGTAGATTTTGAACCCCCCTCCTGATGATTTTCTCGGGCCTTAATAAGGGCTTTCGGCTATAAATTTACGTCATCACGTTTGAACTATCGAATTACGGGAAGTTAGCTGACAATATATTCCTTAAGGGGCCATCTTCGGGGTTTCATACAAACTACTTACATCCGTTTACCAATTTAGTTTACTTTTACCTTACACACACATATTCACAGAACAGAAAGACATACATAGTCGGCTACTACTCACTGAACATGTCGATGAAGGCTCCTTTGATGGTGCTACCGCATCCGGGTTGTCTCTTTCCCCCGTTAGGGTAGAAGTCGATGTGTCCGATAGGTGTGCCCATGCCCACTCCTCCGTAGATGAGGAGGTCTGCGTTGGTGTGCACTACGTCCACTAGCTCTCCGTCATCCCGGAACAAATGCACCTCCCCTCCGTATTCTTCGAACAGAGGGCTGGCGGGGTCCAGGCCTAAATAGAAAAACATCCTTGTACAGGTGGATCATTGGCGATGACAGGGGTTTCGCACTTCAGTGTATAAGATGGAAATGAATATTTAAACTTTTAAAGCGATTCCTCTTTGTTTCAATGTGCTTCAGAGGGTGATGTCCCCATTCAGGCATTCCCAGCTGACACGGTAGAAGAAAATTATCCCGTTTCAGGCGGTGGAATATAAAGGAATCGTTTGGTATTCTCGTTTGAAGCTGGAATTTTACGTTTGGCGATAAAAACAAGTTTGGATTCAAAACAAGCTGTTAGTCGCATTTATTCCCCTTCATTTTTTATTGAGTTCTTTCTTTGTATCGGAAGAATAGGTGTTAACTGCCCATGACTTCTTTTCAACCCTCGCTTTTTCATCTTTTCCAGAGCAGTCTTTGCATCTTTGAGTGCATGTGAAAGGCCTTGGTTACTATCATATTACGGTCGAGATAGGGCAAAGGTGACTTCCGCTCCAAAATGACGTCAGAAATAGCCAAAGATGGGAATTTGGTACCATAAATTTTCCTCTCTGACATTATTATGACGCAGAAGTTGCCTGTGACATATCTCGATTGCAATATGGTAGCACACCTTGTTCTTTCACTATCACATTTTCATTAAAAGACTTAATCAAATTTTAATTGTTTAAACAATTTAATTGTAAAAATTAAATTGTTTAGCCAGGATCGTTATAACCATCGCTTTCTTTCGTTCTTGCATTCTTCTTCTAAACGGAAAGATCATTTACCAAAAGTGAAGGCTTTTGGCAAAAGCTTTTCCTGAATACAAGAATGTATTCATCGCCATCATCTTCATTCTACTTCGTGCCAAATGGTATATAAAACCTTTAATATGCTCGCCATTCCTTTCTTCCTTGGACAATCAAGCGCAGACCGGGCCCATTTAGCCGTGAGGCCCTCCAGGCGTATCCCGGTTGCGGTGGGTAGATCGCTAGCATGGGGCAAGCCCAACTCGCACTTGCCCGTCGAAGTGCCCGGCCCGCGCCTGCGAAGGGATTGTAGTGGTTCATAAATATTCAACATGTGTATTACATGTGCCCTTTTGACTCATAAACTATTTTGTGTCCAATTTTCTCAAAAATTTTCTAACGAAACTGAAATAAATTTCTTGATTTTTCCGTATTTAATAGCTCTAAAAATCTATGAAAATATACTATTGAAGAATCTGAGCATATGATAAAAATGGTTCATAACTACGCTTCCAAGTGTGGACACAAAATATAGATACTGTGTTCTCCGCTTAATGTGATCTGTTTGGGACACCTTGATTTTGATAACAATAACCGATTCATAACAACTGTTCGGGGAGTCCGAGAATAACCTCCTCGGAACAAAGCCTTTCTAGCCAATCCCAGGCACCCTAGCCTTTCTCCAGTTAGGCTCGTAACTTAGCCTCCACTCCGAATGGGGGGGGGGAGAGTAGAGTTGTGAGCAGTGGAAAAAACCCAGTTTAAACTCGGGTCTTTTGGGAAGGAAATTTTGAAAATTTCCAAAACAGGGAGTTTTAAAGTATTTTGAAATCGCCAATTTCTATGACACAATGAGAACCACCATTTTTTTTCTGTCTTTGTTGTAGACCTCAAAAGTGGATATTTTCACAAAATTTAACTATTATATGCTAAGAAAAAAAATTGAATAATTGGGGTTAACTAACTAGATTTGGAAAGGTATCATGTTTGGCATAAAAGTATGAGTCTACTTTTTCCTTTGAGAAATATCCAATAATTTTATTATTACATAAATATTAGGCAATAATCTGTAGTGTCACAAAACCCATAAATCATTATTTTTCTTGGATATATATATATATATATATATATATATATATATATATATATATATATATAGAGAGAGAGAGAGAGAGAGAGAGAGAGAGATGTTATCCAAGAAGTTGAGGAGTTGGCGACTTCAAAATACTTCAAAATTCCCATGTTTGGGAAATTTTCAAAATTCCCTTCCCCAAAAAGTCTGTTTTTTCCACTATATATATATGTGTAAGTGTCATTTGATTACACCTTTAAATGATATATGCATTACAAAGATAATAAACTGTTATTTTAAATTTAATGATATTTAATTTTATATTATAAAAGAAGGGGAAAAAGTTTAGCATAAAGCAATTTACATAATAAATAATGATAAAAAATAATGTATATAATTGTTATATTAGCAATTAAAATTAAAGCAACCAGTTATGCGTTTGATAAGACTAACAGGGTAATTAATTACATACTATAAAATCATTTAAATGCTCATTCATATTATTTTTTTAATATATATATATATATATATATATATATATATATATATATATATATATATATATATATATATATATTGCCAAAAGTTTAAAAAAATCTGTTAGAAATAATATGCTAGTTCTTAAGTAGCCATTGTTGAAAAAACAAATGTAAAGATTGTTAAAATGATTTCTTCCCAAAGTTCCCAAAATTACGGGTTTATTCCCCAAAATTCCCGGGTTTATTCCCACCTCTTCAAAATTCCAGGTTTTTTTTTACATTTCTAGGGGAGGCTAAGAATTTCCCCGCATTTCGGAGAGGTGAAGTAAATGTTGCAAAAGACGCTCCCAACATTCCCGGAGAGGGGGCTAGATTTTGGCGGGAAAATATAGAATACTAGCATGTAGCCCGTCATATGACGGGATTATAATTGTAAAGTACCCTATGAGGCAGGTAAAAAAAATGGTTAGTTTTTTGGCTGAGAATTGTCTGGAACACGCTCAATAATTTGTTTTACTTCTTACTCCTTCCTCTAAAGCCTACGGGTGCTGTGAAAGCAGTTTAGAATCGCGTTGAATTCATTTAGTCAAACCTTGTAGGTATGTACAGAAAACAAACACACAAACGAACAAACTTCTTAATTTTCAAAGATATATAACTTAAACGCTAGATATTTATTAGTCCGTGAAATACATTCCTACACTTTCATAAAAAGTATTTGTTGTTAATACCGGTGATAAAATTTTCATTGCAACAAAAAATAATCGACTATTAAATTTAAAATTATTCCATATGTACCTAATCAATTATTTAATCCAAATATAAAAGAAAATTATTTATGTAATATCTAAGTTCAGTGATGAAACGTATGAAAATATTGCAGACGATATTTAAATATTTTAAAATAATGAATAATTCAATGAGAGGAATGACGTCATAATGCTAGAAAAATGCTATTTTTATCTATTTATTACATGATATTCTAAATAGCCTGCTATTAACCGGGGAAAATAGGTCTTAAAATAATGGCATTAAACTGTCGAAAAGGAGGGGAGATGTGAATTTCGAACGTTTTAAAGGCTAGCTTTGAATTTTGATAACCCTAAATCAGGAAGAATCCAATAAAGCAATTTCATGCAACGTCACGAACTACTTTAATGCCCTTCCCATTAATTGGCATGTTTACGACAGCCAATAGGCAAACAATAAGCTGCCCCTTTTAAACAAGAATCAGAATTGTTAGAAGTTGAGATGTACTCTGCTGCGTGAAATCGCCTTATATGGATGCTTTTATCCATTCCAGGTACAACCGCTTCATAAATTCGAGGACAGACAGGCAGATAACTTAGGTTATTATTTAGAGGGGATTTTACAATGGAGTGGCTGAAATTGTCAGGAAATCTAAAGCGTTAATTGGTTGATTTCATTAAATGTCATTTTTCTCGATAGCAAGGTTGTTTTATAATTTTGTTTCCTTTAAAAACAATTCAAAATCTTTTTATAAGTTTGTGGGTGTTGAGAAAGGGGTATTTTTACTATTTCCCTACGGCTGAAAACAAAAACAAGCTAAGGCCATCATTGCTGATAGAGCAACATCGCCTACGAATGGTGAATTTAAATAATATTGTCAGAAAAGCCTGACATCGAGTCTTCTAGCAAATCCATATGTTCGTCTTTTAAAGCATCCACTTGAAACCACCCGTTGAAAAGGAAAGTG
>JAGEOH010001488.1:0-18980 GCA_032207245.1 Pardosa pseudoannulata | reverse complement strand
AGCGGACTTGGAGGATGCTGTATACGGGTACTTTAGGCGAGGTGTGGACCTCATGATGATGGAGCTGAAGAAGGCCACAGCGTAAGTGACTGAATGTCTGCCCTTCTTTTAGACTTTAATGAAAATTTATCTGCAAAAAAATATGAGCATGGTTACATGTGCAGCGTACCATGAATCCCTTTGGGAACATACCTGTAAGCTATTTCGTGTAAGAAAAATGATATTGTTTTATTACAGTCACTTGCTTCAACGAATGTTACCACAAATTACATTTTACAGCATCTAGGTGTTTTTCATTATTTTTTTCCAGCAATATACTAAAACAAAATCAGTTGTACTTTTTTTTAACTTCTTTAAATCTTTATGAATTATTTTACTGACAGTACCAGAAGACATTCCTAATTTCAATCTTTCAATCAGCAGATTTTCTCTTAGGATCAGAGACTTCAATTTCTTGATATTCATTGCTTGAAATGTTTTAGAATAAGATTTTTATTTTTACTTTTCTTCCAAATTTAAAATGTTATAGATACCTTTTTTTTAATGCAATAACTGTCCCGTTTGGGTTTCGAAATCAGAAGTGTGATACTGAAGAATGATTAATTAATTGCTCAAAACAAACGCACTTTTAATATAAAACACTTTTTATTATATTTACGTAAGCGAGATCTTTAAATGCACAGAAAATGTCACATAGAAGAATTAATGGCGTAAATAATATTAATATATCAAACTCAAGAGCCATTTTTCTCCCATACGAAAGAACAACCATATTTTCACTAACAAAAATCGTTCGTTGCCACTCGCAACTTACAGAGAAAAAAAATAAAATAAAAAAGATAATATGTGGGTAGAACATCAATTTTAACAGACGATTTGACAATAACTGCCTTCTTTTAAAAAGCACCAGTTTATAGTTTGTTGATACGCATATTTCTCCTCGGAAAGTGCAGTACTGGAACCTTTGAACCAGCTATCAGTTTTATAAAATTCCTATGCAGTATAGGTTATAATCTTAATCATCCATTTTTTAGTCAAGATTTAAAAAAAAAATTAGATGAGAATTGAGACGACGGATATGTCATAACCAGCCCCAGGAAATTCACTAATCTGAAATGAATAGGGAGTCCTGTTTTAGCCTCATTTATATCTCTTTTGAATTCCTTCTATTTTTTTTCGTTTGCTGTATTTATTATCAATTAAACAGTTGAATGTAAGGAAGCGTACCATAACTTCGCACTTATAGGGCCATTTCACACAGCAGGGCACATCTCAATCTATGGCGATTCAGGCTTTAGTTTCAAGCGGAAGGGCAGTTTATTGTTTGCCTATTGGCTGTTGTAAACGTGAAAATGAATGGCAAGGGCGTTATAGTAGTTCGTGACGTTGCGTGTAATTGCTTTATAGTCCGCGGACTATCTGTGTTTAAAATACAAATATCTTCAGCCACGGACTATTACCTCTGCAGAGTTATTGCTGGTTGTTCATTGCTCAAATCATCAAAATCGGAAGAAGGGGGGGGGGGAAAGCACGTCGCGTGAACGGCCGATGATCTAATGTAAACAAAAGCACGACTCACGAGACATCATGAAAACATCGTATCGTATCGGTAATAAACCATAAAAAAATACAATCCATAAAGCAGAAGGAATCAGTAGTAGAAAGTAGCACAATCTTAAATTGTGTCCTAGAGTATGGGAAAATATTGAGTCACTATTTACAGCTCCGATTGACAACACCTAGTGGATGGGTTCAAGATCGAAGGTGATTTCACCACGAGGATCACTCGTAACTCTGTTTTGTTTTCAAAGTTATGATTTGCGGTAATATTGGTCATTCATTATAGCCCCGTTTACATGTGCCAAAAGCAGCGTTAAATGCAGGGTAGATCCATGAATTGTACTCCCCTTTCAAGAATTATCCCTAGCTAGGGAAAAAATTGAGGGGTAGAAAGAAGAACCCACCTTTCTACACGGGTAATTGCAGAGTTTACTCTCCGTTCCCATGATTCTTTGCATATGTTGTGTGTGGCGCTAAATTAAAAACGGCCAACTTCGCTGCTACTGTGCTCATAGAATTCGTACAAATTTCTTCTATTGCATATAGTTCATAATTATCACAAATGGTATACATTGTTGCAATGAAAAACATTTGTTAGTTATTTAATACAGTTATAGCATATACAATGTAAGTCTTTAAAACATCGTCGCAGTAATGCTGAATTCTAGCTGAAAGTAATTCAGAAGGTCGACGAGAAAGCAGTACGAAACTGGCGCAAGCAAAAGGAAGCATTAAAAAATGAGAAGAAAGAGATCCAATCGTCGTGGAAAAATACGATGGCCTGCATTACAAGATGATTTACATAGATTGTTCTCTAACAGAGAAATATAGGCCTCTCTGTTCCTTACGTTAAAATTCGTCTCCGAGGCTATGGCAGAAAAAATAATTTCAAATTTTAAAGGTGGCATTAATTGAATCTAATCCAGACTTTTCGGCACTCTACTTAAGTTTTTGTTCTTAAAATGATTTAATATTGTCATACTTAAATCTATGTTTTTGCTCGTATAGTCCGCGGACTATCTAATGATTTATGATATTTTTTAAATAAAAAATCGCGCCCGCGGACTATACGATGGTGCTGACTATACATAAGAAATTACGGTCCTGTATTTTTCCAAATTTTATGTTGATATTTCAATTGTAGGAGTGTTGGTTAAACTTTTTGTTTATATTCAATGAAATGTCAATTATTTTCCATGGAAAGATGAAAAGACTTGCAATCAACATGTAGCAGATCCACTTTTCTTGAGCTTAATGGGCTACTTTGATTCATTGTCTGTAACTGAAACCTAAATTTGGCATGATTTCTCGTACTGTCTGAGTGCACTTTGCTTAAAAACAAGAACTAAGGCTTTTAATTTATTTTTTTTTTTAAATATGAGCAAGCCATTTTATACTTTTAAAATAATTTAAAATTTTTATTTATTTATTTTACAAATGCTGAACAGTTAGCACCAAAGCCATTAGTTCGCGGGCTCTTTACTTTTTAACAATATTCTCATACAGAGAAAGAACTACACAATTATTTAACTGCACCAAAGTCCTTGGATGACCAGTCTCACAAAACACAATCTGGTGAATCCACCATCCTTACTCTATAGGTATGGTTTTGTAAACAGTCATGTCCAGTCAGACCTCCCAAAAGAGCCACTGCAGTCTGTTTCGGGAACAGCTCTGTCCCCAAATCCTCCATCTCTTAGGGTCAGATTAACAAACAGTTAAGTTGTATGAAATGAAAGTGGCGACTCAAAATAGCCACTGCAGTCTGTCTCGGGAACAGCTCTCTCCCCTAAATCCTCACTCTCTTAACAAGTCAGATTAATAAACAGTTTAGTTGTATGAAATGAAAGGGGCGACTCAAAAGAGCCACTGCAGTCTGTCTCAGGAACAGTTCTCTCCCCCAAATCCTCCATCTCTTAAGAGTCGGATTAACAAACAGTTTAGTTGTATGAAATGAAAGGGGCGACTCAAAAGAGCCACTGCAGTCTGTCTCAGGAACAGCTCTCTCCCGAAAATCCTCCATCTCTTAGAGTCAGATTTACAAACAGTTTAGTTGTACAAAATAAAAGAGGGCAATTCATGCATTGAATTATCAAGGTTCTTTTTTTAACCAGTATATCAGGTTGCCCAAATTTCCTTTAAGACCATTCTCAAAAGGAACTCAGCATTGCTGTAGCAGATTTTGCATTAACCAGGGTGCACTATGAATAGACCTACCACTTTACACACCTGTTTAAAAGGTTTTATTTTGTATGTCAATCTGTTCAGATATTTTTTCTACTCCTATTCAAGTTTAATAAAAAATATTGTTATTCGTGCAGTTATAACAAAGTGTGATGCATGTAAGTGTATAACATATACAGTGGACTCTCTTTAACGTGATCAGTTTGGGACACTGTGATTTTGATAATAAATAATATGCAAAATTAGATCAATTTACCCCCCCTCTTTAATTCACATGTGCTAAATTTTAAAACAAAATGAATAAACACACCTTATATTATCTTACATTTATGTATATTATCCTTTAAAACATAAAAGAATTGTATGCATAATTAGAAAAATTGATCAATTCTGGACTGTCTACAATTTTTTCTAAGAACTCGCTGATAAATTGTTCGTAATGATAATCAACCTGTTAAAACAATTTAAAATTTCAATCTTGTTTTAACGTTAAATTATTTCACTTTCTGGCTCTCATATTGACAAGCTGCATGTAAGCGAGCAAGGCATAAAATGTGAATACGTTCCTTCTCAGTTCTTATAAGAATGTGTTGCCTTCTCCTTATTTGGCTACCACTGACCATCAGCAGGGTGTGCGTATTTCTGAAAAATTCCAGGAACTTGCAAATTTCCACTATTTTGTTCATTCCCCATTTTGCTAGGTTGAAGAGGATTCAAAAAACAACGAAGGGAAGGAAAAGAATGGGTTCCTTCTGAATATATTGTGAATAGTTCTTTGCCAGTTAAAATGAGGTTCGGAAACTGATAGCATTAACCCATGTAATGATCACATAAATACTACAATTTTAACATGCAAATGAATAGAGAAAATCGGGACCAAGTAATTTCGATAACAATAAGCAATTGATAACATTAGCTACGATCTCATTAAGTGGAGTCCACTGTATATATATATATATATTATGCTTTAACATGGAGTGCATGACGAGTGGCAAATAGTCATAGCCAGTTGGTCTGGTAAAACACTACACTGTTTTTAGCCATGAAATATGCCACAGTGTCAGTTGGATGGGTTCCCACTTCTTTAAAGAGACAGGATAAGCTGAGAGATCAGCTATTATGAAAAATGTTGATACATGAATGTATCTTGAACAATATTAAAAAAAAAAAAATACATTTTCAATTCGATAATTTATTAATAGACAACTTGACAAAGTTTCCATTAGCTCCTGCTCGTACAAAATATACTCACATAATCTTGTAAACTTAAACATAAATATCACTTGTTAAAACTTATTGAAGTAGTAGCTCTACTTAGAAAAATAAACAACATTTCCAATGCTTCATTTACAGTATCCTCACTGGGAACAAAGTGGAATTCCAAGTACAATATCTGGTTCACCTCATAGGCAAACTTGCCTTACCATTACCTTGGTTGTCTAGGTTTATGAAAGAAAGCAAGGGGATATGCACATGCAGTAACACAATATTTATACCTAATCACTAATCAATTAACCAAACAGTTAATACTAGTTAAACATATGCAAAAATGAAGAAACAAACAGGGTGTGACATAACTGAATTGTTTGAAGCAGTTAAATTTTTGTTTGCAATTCTACCTATAAGAGGTAGGGTTTAAGTAAACTTAAAAGATAAAATTAGCGCAATTAAAGTAATGTATAATTACGAAAACAAATTAATGTTATTTAACTTCTTTCACCTTTAACTGTTAACTTTAAGCAAACAATTACATATAATAACAAATAATTTTGGGAAGCAAATAGTTTTAAAATAACAAAAAATAATTTTGGAAATTTCTAAAAAAAAAATTTTAATAATCTAAGTTAAAGTCTGCTAGCATGCATCTTCATTTTGTTCAGAGCTTTCTAAACTGGGTGATAGGGCATTAGTGGTCAATTTCAATTAGGGGTTAAAAGGGGTCAAAGCAAGGAGATGCAGAGTTTTTGCCCTTGACTATCGATTTGAAAACTCCCGAGGATTTATAAGGATTTCCAGCTATAAATTTACCTTGGCACAATTAAACTATCTCCCATGATATATTCCTTATTCTCTGATAGTATATTCCTTAAGGGGCTTCAGGGTTTTATACAAAATCTCTTCATTTGTTTACAGATTTAGTTAATTTTGCCTTATATACATATATACATTCACATACAGATGTAAACTCCTCTACAACTTTTATCTGATCCAATTCATACCACTTGCTAATACTTCGGATATTGGAATTAGCTATTGGTTAACAGAAACTGTAATTTAATTTTTTTTGTGAAAGTTTTTAATGATATTTTCCAAATCAAATAATGAAAGATGCATTTTCAAAAATAACATAAATTTCAAGAAAATATTTTATTTAAATTTAATTTATATTAATTCATGAAACAACATATTATTTTTAGATGCAATTTTCTTGATAAATAAAAGCAATTTTTTTTAAAGTGTGCTATTTGTATTTTGCAGCTCGGAGGGTGGGGTTATCACCCCCCGTGCCCTGACCCAAGTATACAAGCAGGGCTTCATGCCGGTATGTGATTTATTGCAATTTCTTTATCTCTTGCTAAAAACTCTCAACAATCTTGTTAAGTGATTTAACACATTTAAAGGATCATAGAAATGACATATTTTAATCAAATGAAATAAATTCGTTCCTAATCTATTATTGTGTTATATTGTTTCTTGTAACATTTTATATTCTCATTAAAAAATTACCATTTAAAATACAAAATGTTAAAAATTGAAATTTTAAACACTTGTCTTCTTAAACTTGTTCTGAATTTTAATCCTTTGAGCGGATTCAGTTCCCTTAGCATAGGTGCTAATGCTTTCGATATATTGGAAGTTTTGTGATTTTTCTGTATGTTTCCGAACAGAAAACATATTCTACCAATTTTCAGCAATATATTCTAGAATCCCCTAAAATTCACCTACTAATCCCATTCTTGCTTTGTTCTTCCCTCTAATGTTAATTATGTATTCTGGCAAGAAGTAAAACGTGAATTATGAGCGACTGAATTTAGCCAGTCTCTGTCTAATGAAACATTAGAACAGTTATTTATTGTGAAATGCAGTTAAAGTTTAAAAGTTCAAAATGTTCTGGAAATGAGTTTGACAAAGAAATTTTGAAAAAAGTAAAATCTTGAAAAACAGCATTTGTAAATGCTAAAGACTAATATATTTGTTTTACATATTGGAGAAACAGTATTGCCATTTTTCACTTATTAATTATGTTTTATATGTACACCAAAAAATGTTATTTCAATAAACTACAGATTTTTTTTATACTTCTAAAGCATTTGTGGATACTAGATTAATATATACATTTTATAGATTAAATTAATCTTCCCATTTTTCCCAACTTTTCCCTTTTTAAAATTTTTTAGTTTTTATATATATGCTTAAGAATTCCGTTACTGTAAGGAACTACAGATAACTACAGTAAACTATGTCTAAATGGAACCTTATGAACAACTATGGTCTAATCTGAATGGCTATATATATCCATGACAGCAGTGCTACTGAAAAGTTGCACTGTACCCTTCCCAAATTTTAGAAATGTTTGCCATCAAGATCTTAAAACTTACTTTAAAATTTTGTACAATTTAAATCTTAATTTTAAAAATGTGTAAGTGTTTTTCTGATAAGTTTTGAATTTGATACAAAAAAGTACCACAGTGCCATTCGTGAATTTTAGAAATATTTGTAGTCGAGATCTTAAAATTTATTTTAAATTTTTCATAGAATTTAAATCTTAATTTTAAAAATGTGTATGATCTTTCTGGTAAGTTTTGAATTTTGTATATTAAAATATTGTAATTGTAGAAATGATATATTCTAAATTTTGAAGATATGCTTTTCATTCAGAGGTCTTATTCATTTACTTTAAATTGTTTCATCTACATTTACTTTATATAATTTCTGTTCATTTACTTTATATAATTTCTGTTTTAGCTGCACATGGATGACGACTTTGTCGTCGGAGACTCCACGTAAGATACTATTTCTTTTCATATTTTGCTATATTAATATAATGCAGTAGAATTACTTAAAAATGTATTAAAATATCATAAATATTAAATATATTTTTATAACAATGAAACACATATTCATATATATATATATGTAATAAGACAGACTTCTGAATTTGCATTCTGGTTGCAGTCATGACCATAAAAATGACACCATTTTAGCTAAAGACCTTTATATAATAATGTTGGAGAACGGGTTCCACTTCATCATAGGGACAGGACAAACTGAAGCATGAAGTTATATGTATGGACTAGCATGAAGTAATATGTAAAAATGCCCTTAACACCTGGTCAATATCTGTGGGAAAATCTTTAGAAAGTCTGCCTCTGACAGCGTGCATCTCCTTTTTGTTTGGAAGTTTTCTAAATTGTCCGCTAGGGCAATGTATAGTTATAATTGTTAATACCCCTTCTCTGAGCTCGTAAACTTTAGCCCTAGTGGTCAATTTAGGTTATGTGTTAAAAAGGGGAATGCAAAAGGACGCAGGAAGTTTTAGCCCTTGACATAAGTTTTGAAAACCCTGAGAATACTTTACTTATATATATATATATATATATATATATATATATAATATATATGCTATATGTGCTATATATATATAGTACAATTATTTACATATATACATATATTTATTTATAATATAGGGCAACATTCCTAGATGTTGTATATGTAAATTTATATATACAGGGTCCCATGTTCCTTATAAGTCCGTAAGAACTGCTTAATTTTAGATTTCATTTTTAAGGGCACTTAAAACTACTTAATTTTTGTCAAAGGCCCTTAAAAACGTCTTAATTTTTAAATTGGAACGCTATCAATTTCTTCCATGGAAAGATATAAAAGAAAAAGTAGCTATAAAAGAAAAGTTATTTATGAATGTGAACTTACACTATTGGAAATTTCTTGGTAAATAGATAATAAAAATTTGTTAATGTTCATAACACTCTTTTACATTTTACTTTTATTCTTTCCATTTTTTCTAGCCTAAAGTGCAGTATTAATAATAAAGAGAATCCTCAAATACATATATGTTGTCAGTATATTACTGTAGTAATTCAAAATTCCTTTCCTTGATATCCTTAAAAAAATATGAAAATACTTTTAGTTTATTAGTACTTTTTATGGTCAAGATCTCGAAAACTTATTTGACAAATTAATAATATTTCGCATACTGAAAAGTTTTAAGTATAAAGTCAACTGTCCTTCTTGGAATGCCTTCTCTCGCCCTGTCATGTGACCATCAAAACTAGAAACACAACTACCCCACTCTCATTTAGAACAAAGCGAAATGATGGCTGAATGGTTAGGGTGCTGGCCTTTGGAACTGGAGTTCGTGTATTCGAATCCCACTATGGCATGGATGTTCATAGCCATTGGGAATCGTCTTTGAGCAGTAGGTCCTGGTCTCATTAGATCTCGTATTGCAAAAAGTAGACTGTAGCACTCCAAAACCAAACCTCATAATTTAGAACCCCAACCATCTTTAATTTTTATTGTTACACACACATATATATATATATATATATATATATATATATATATGTGAAGGGAGAGAACACCTCATCTCCGCTGTACTCCGATTGGACTGCGCGCGCAACACAGAGTGGCGTGCCAGAGACAGAACACTCAGAACAACGATGAGAGAGAGACGGCGAAAGGAGTAGACGCATCTTTCGACCTTTTGTTTTGACGCTATTATCTAAACTTATTTTTTTCATTCGACGTAAATTTATGTATTTGTTTTTTGTGTAACCGTCCGTATTTGTAATAAACGATTGTTACGTCCATGAAACCTAGAATTGCTCTCTCAATCCTAACAAATAATGGTATCAGAAGTTCTTGACGACCTACGCGCTTTTGATTTCGACGCCTTCTACGAAGATGATTCCTGACTTGGAAATCCTGCGTTTCCTTTTGAACATTTTTATTTTGCCGTTTGGACTATAAGACTGTTTGACCTGTTTTTTTTCCCTGGATTATTCTGATATGAACGACTTCAATTTCCCGACGACTTGACGCATGACTATTCAACTCTGGTGAGTCCGTTCCTTTGCATATTATTTTAAAAATGGCGACAATATCGCTAAATGACATTCCATCAATTTCTCGATCTTTAAAATGTGGAAGTACTCGAAGTGTTAAATTATTAAATGACGTCGTGTCGGACCTACCATTTGACCGGTCGACACGTAAAAGACTCAGACAATTTACTAACTTCCCAGAAAATTTTGATGTTGTAAAACGAAAACAAAAAATTCTCGAATCATTTACTTTAGCTGATTTTATTTGTGTGTGTAATTTCTTGCATATTGACTTTACCGGATCCGAACAAATTTTGTGTGACAGAATTTTTGAATTCCTGTCTGATCTTACCTCCTTTCGAAGTACGATTGAAATTTTTTCTTCCGACGATGATATTCAAACCGAAAGTATTTCTTCTCCCACCGCTTCAAACTTAGCAGGCAAAATCATTTCCGGTGATGAATCGAAAGCGCCAATATCTGTTTCTCCCCCTCATCACAAGCTTGCTACAGCCACCGACGTTGCAGACAGTCTGTCTCAGCAATTTTCCTCTCGCGTCGACCTTTGCGATGGAAAGGAAACAAATTCTGTTCTTGTTCGTGGTGATTCAAACAATTATATGAACTTTCCAGCAGCTAGCAGATTCGACGGTCATTCGTTTTGGTTTCTGTTACCACAGATAAGCGAAATTACACGTTCTTTTTCAGGAAAAGATGCCTATTCTGTGAACAATTTTATTTTTGATTTAGAAGAATTGTTTTCTACTTACGGTCTCAATGATGACGTACAAAAAGTTTTGATTACAAAAAAATTATTAATTGATCCAGCTCGTATTTTTGTATTGTCTTTGAAAAATATTACTTCTTTTGATAATCTTAAAGAGCACCTTAAAACTGAATTTGGCACAAAAATTTCATCCATTGATGTCCATAAAATACTTAGTTCTCGAAAATTGAAGCGAAATGAAACTGTTACAGAATATTTTATCTCAATGCGTGCGTTAGCGAGTCAAGGTAACATTGATGACGAATCGCTAATTGAGTATTGTATTTCCGGTTTACCAGACTCTCAAGCTAAACTAATTTTATATGGTTGTGTTAACATTTCCGAATTTAAACAAAAGTTACGTTCCTTTGAAAAGCTTTATTTAGCGGATGTCAAATCAGAAAATAATTTTCATCGTTCTTTTAAACCTCATAAGCATTTCAATAATAAATTTTCTACAGATAATCGTAAAAATTTTACTGAAGAAAAAAATAATCAGAATAATTTTACCTCAAAACCTCAGACTTTTGCTGGTAACACTGCACCACGCTTACCCAAATTAATGGAAAAATTATGTTACAATTGCGGTGAACGAAATCACATCTCCAGTTTATGTCCTAATAAAGACCGAGGAATGAAATGTTTTGAATGCAAACAATTTGGTTCACATAAAGCGGCTAATTGTCCGTCTAAGAAGGTACAATCACATGTTACAATTGTGCATCCCCAAAATTCTACTAGTTTATTCGCCAAGACTGTAACAATCAACAATATCCAAATTTCTGCTGTTGTTGACACTGCGTCGAACAAAACACTGTTGAAGGAAGAGATTTTTAGAAAAATTGTTCCTAACTGTTTTTTAGATGAGTCAAACGTTTTGTTGCACGGTTTAGGAAATACTACGGTGAAACCATTAGGTTCATTTTCAGCTTCTATTTTTATCGATGGTTTTGAATTTCATTCTGATATTTGTGTTGTCCCGAATACGGCTTTGCAATTTCCTATGTTGATTGGTGCTGATGTACTGGCGCAAGGTGATTTGAATATTTCCCATGGTGTTGTATCGTTGACGAAGACTACTACTTTTATTGTAACCAGTTCACCAACCCACAACGTTGATCAAACTTGTATTACTTCTCGTATAAATTCCCAACAACATTCGACAATGAGTAAAAATGCACTTATTGACAATTCAGCATACCCATTTTCATATTTAGCTGATTCAGTAGATACATCGTCCTACGACTTGAGTCACATTCTAGATCCGAATCTCAAAACACAGTTGTCAACCCTGATAAATAATTACAAGCCTCGTGGAACTAAACAAACTGATTTACAAATGACTCTAATTTTGACAGATGATGTCCCAGTGGCCCAAAGACCTCGTAGATTGCCATTTGCGGAACAAAAAATTGTTGAAAAACAGATACAGGAATGGTTAGACGCTGGCATAATTGCGAATAGTTGTTCTGATTATGCTTCCCCCATCGTTCTGTGTAAGAAGAAAAATGGCTTATACCGACTTTGCGTGGATTATAGACGCCTTAACAAAAAAATAATTCGAGATAAATTTCCCATCCCGCTCATTGACGAAGCTTTGGACCAGTTGCAACAAGCCAAAGTGTTTAGCTCGCTTGATTTGAAGAACGGTTTTTTCCATGTTTCGATGAACCCTAACAGCACAAAATACACCTCGTTCGTCACCCACGAAGGCCAATATGAGTTTTTTGAAAGTCCCGTTTGGTCTCTCCAATAGTCCTAGTGTCTTCCAAAGATTTGTTTCCAGAGTGTTTCGCGATCTCATTCGTGAAAAAATCGTTATCATCTACATGGACGATATCATAATACCCTCACAGGATGAAGCCGACGGTCTCCAAAAATTACAACGTGTATTAGAAGTAGCATCGGACTTTGGTTTAATTTTGAATCTTAAGAAATGCCAATTCTTACAGCGCCGCATTGAATTTCTTGGATATGTAATCGAGAATAACACAATCAAACCATCACCGTCGAAAACACTTGCCGTTCAAAATTTTCCTTTGCCGAAGACGTTGAAACAGGTTCAAAGTTTCCTGGGCTTAACAGGATATTTTCGAAAATTCATAAAGAATTACTCACTGATTGCGCGACCTTTGTCTGATATGCTCAGAAATGACGCATCTTTCCATTTTGGCCCTGAACAACATCAAGCTTTTCTTGCCCTCAAGGATTCTCTTTCGAATCAACCAGTTTTGCATATTTTTAACCAAAATTCACCTCTAGAATTGCACACAGACGCAAGTTCTTTTGGCCTTGGTGCTGTCCTATTACAAAAATCCGATGATGATGACAAGTGGCATCCCATACATTATATGAGTAGGAAGACCTCGCCACAGCAGTCAAAATATTCTAGCTACGAGCTTGAAGCACTTGCCGTTATTGAAGCGGTAAAGAAATTTCGAAATTATCTTTTAGGAAGCAAATTTAAAATCGTGACTGACTGCGCTGCTTTCCAGCAAACATTGCAAAAAAGAGATCTTACCCCCAAAATTGCCAGATGGGCAATGTATTTGGACGAATTCGATTTTGAAATTATACACCGTCCTGGAAAATTTTTACAACATGCCGACGCTTTAAGTCGAAATCCCGTTTACTTAACGACATGTCTTGATGCAGATCTTACATCACAAATCTCTAAAGCGCAAAGCGAAGATGACTACATCAAAACACTCAAAATCCTAATTAAAACCGGACAAGACTCCGAACATATACTAAAAAATAACCTTGTTTACAAAATCGAGAAAGATCGTGAATTAATTGTTGTACCCCAAATCATGCAAACTGAGATCATACGCTTAATTCACAACAAAGGCCATTTCGCAGTTGCTAAAACTCAAGACCTTTTCAGTCAAGATTTTTACATTCCACAAGCCCGACGACAGATTGAGAATGTAATTGCCAATTGTATCGAGTGCATCCTTTGTAACAAAAAACGCGGAAAGAAGGAAGGTCTTTTACACTCCATTCCGAAAGGTGACATTCCATTATCAACATACCATATTGACTTTCTAGGACCACTCCCGACGACGAACAAGACTTATCAATACATTTTCAGTGTCGTAGATGCTTTCACCAAGTTTACGTGGTTATATCCCGTCAAATCAACAGCATCCCGCGATGCAATTGAAAAGCTCAAACTGCAAAGTATTACATTTGGTAACCCATCACGAATCATATCAGATCGTGGTTCAGCTTTTACATCCTCCGATTTCGCTGAATATTGCTCCCAAGAAAACATCGATCACGCAGTAATTACTACCGGTATACCAAGAGGCAACGGCCAGGTAGAGCGTTTACAAGGAGTTTTACTACCTGTACTAGCTAAACTATCCATCGACGATCCAGCAAAATGGTTTAAATTTGTTCCCGACGTCCAAAGAATATTAAATAGTACCACCTCGACGACCACGCATTTTACCCCATTTGAGCTAATGATTGGAATCAAAATGAAAAATAAAGAAGATTTACGTATCAAACAAATATTGGACGAAGAGTATTCAAACATCATCATGCAAGAAAAACATAACCTCCGAGACACAGCAAGAAAAAATATTCTCGAACATCAAAAGCGTTCCCAAATTCAATACAACAAACGTCGAAAAAAAACCAAATACTTACAAGATTGGTGACACAGTAGCTATTCAAAAAACACAATTTTCGACTGGTTCCAAATTGTACTCAAAATTTTACGGTCCCTACGAAGTTACTGCAGTGAAGACAAACGACAGATATGATGTGCGAAAGCTAGGTCAACATCCCGGACCCAATACTACATCGACCGCAGCTGATCATATGAAGCCTTGGCCTCACATTTCATCATCTTTTCCCACCTGATTTCAACAACGACTTGTGACTGATCTACTGTTGACGACTTGCACAAATTTTGGACTTTCTTTTTTTTTTACCAGTGACATTTGAGCTATTCTTCTGAGTGCACTTGCTGTTTGACGTTGCAGCTATCGACGGACATTTTTTTTCCTGAACATTATTCTTTTTCTCTTTTGTTTTCCTTGTGTTTTCTTTTTATTTGCAGATGTTGACGATTGTTTTCTTTCAAGTCTTGAGGGTCCAAGACTCCTCAGGATGGACGAGTGTGAAGGGAGAGAACACCTCATCTCCGCTGTACTCCGATTGGACTGCGCGCGCAACACAGAGTGGCGTGCCAGAGACAGAACACGCGGAACAACGATGAGAGAGAGACGGCGAAAGGAGTAGACGCATCTTTCGACCTTTTGTTTTGACGCTAATATCTAAACTTATTTTTTTCATTCGACGTAAATTTATGTATTTGTTTTTTTGTGTAACCGTCCGTATTTGTAATAAACGATTGTTACGTCCATGAAACCTAGAATTGCTCTCTCAATCCTAACATATATATATATATATATATATATATATATATATATATATATAAATGCATGCATATATGTATGTACACACATATATATGTATATGTGTGAGTATATATATATGCATACATATACTTACATTTATGAATTTATACATTATATATATATATATATATATATATATATATATTTATATACACACTCACAAACACATACACAAACATATATATATATATATATATATATATATATGCCGTACATTTCTGTGTACAAGACAAGAATTTTTTAGGCTTTTTAAAGAATCAAAAAGTGTGTGTGTGGGTGGGGAGTTAGTTTACATATGCATCTGTAGAACAGATGTAATCTTTTTTAGTGACTGTTTTTGAAGTTTGTGATAAAAAGTCATCTAACTGGCAATGAAAAAATGGTTTATGAAAGAAATAGCAAAGATAAAAAATGAAAATGTAATTTAAGTTTACAAAAATTCTGAAATTAGAAAAACAAAAAAGATTGTAAAATGAATTTTTGGGAACTCTTACCTGTGTTATAATTGCTCTGAAACAGCAGTACAATAATGCAGGCTTGCAATTCTGTCACTTTTCTCACCTTTAGTCACTTTTTTTGCAATTGATCACTTTCAGTCACATTTTTAAGTAAACAGTCACTTTTAGTTACTTTTTTCATGCTGTATCGTAGCAAAAGTCTTGTTGAAAAAAAAGACCAAAAATGTGATGCTCTAATCTTATTTTTCTTATTAAAATGTAATTAGTCATACGGTTTCCAGAATTTAGTGATTTTAAAACGTCATAAAGAAGTTCCTGAAATGTACATTTAATACATTAAAGTAACTTACGTCAAAGCACACATTTCTCTTTTTCTTTTTCTTCACAATTTTTGTTTAGACACTCTAATCTAGCTATGTACATATTTCAAAACATCATTAATATATGCAAAAAATTGTAATTATAAAATTAATGTATTGTGTGTATTCAAATCTAATTTACAGATTTTCTTGAATAAAAAGCAATGTTGAGTTGTGATAAACAAAATTTTTAACCTTTTTTGTGTTTGATGCTAAAATCGTGTCTTGCATGAATCATTTAATTTAGAGTTAAAATAAATCGAAAAATCTTAATAATAGCATCTGTCATTAAGAGGAGAAAAAAATCTCTTTTCTTTTCAATGTTTAGTCACTTTTTTAGTCTTATTCTGTGTTATTTGTCACTTTTCTCACCTTTTTGAAAGTACCTCAGCAGTTGCAAGCCTGATTGTAATGTATCTGGCAACAGCCAGAATAAAAGAAACTCTGTATTAATTCGAATCTGGCAACACCAGACAGAGAGAATTTTGTTTTTGGGTTAAGAACATCAGAACAATAACTTCAAGCTTAAAAATGTACATATAATGTGATTTGTGATTTGTGAATAAATATGTTTTCGTGAACATCTGCATCTTATATTAAGGCCCCTAAAACACTACACTGATAATGGTAACCAATAGGTTAATCTTCAAGTAAATGTAATTCTAAATTGTCAAACAGTATTTCTTTTTTAGCTTATATTGCCTAAATTTATAAAAGAGTTATGCAGGGTTACCAAAGCTTAACCTTGTCATTAGCATGTAAATAAAAACGTTGGCTGTGTGGTCTAATCTCGCAATTTTCAAACCATGCAATGTAGCAGTAATCTAGATAAGTTAATATAAAATTGTGAAATTAAAAATGACAGCTTAAAGTCAACCCAAATTTAAAATGTTATTTTATTTTTACTATTGTAGTATTTTACTTTAAGCTCTTTGATAAAATATTCTTCACTAATTTTACAACAAATTTCTAGTTTTTTTCCTATAGATAATATAAGATTTTTATTTTGAAGGAAATCTTTGTGTATATTTTTTATTATATATATTTTATACACAATTTGTTATATCTTTCTTTTCCCAAACAAAAAATAGAATAACATCTATCTTCTTTTTTTTACAGTTCCTCAAAACATAAAAATTCTATAAACATAACTATAAAACCTAACCTTCATTAAAAACAAATATTCAAAATAAATATCAAAAAATTACAACTACCCTCATAATAATCACCATAAAAAAAATATTCTAAATCCAACACTTACTATTTATAAAACAAAATCTTAAAATTTTTTTTAAATAAAATATTTCATATCCTCAATCACACTCCAATTTATAACAATAAAAAAATCCCATATGCTCCACTATACAACTCAAAATTAAACCTACCAATACACAATATTCATTATCCCAATAACATAACACTTATTAATCACCCATACATATTTTCCCAACCCTAAACCATCACACTATAATACTAAAAAACCCATATCATACCAAATAAAATCAAAAAATTCATCACTAGTAAAAATATACCCAATATACCATAAAATAATTACCCCATAAAAATAAAAATATTTTCATCCATCTAAAAAAATCCCCTCCCCTAAAACACAACAAAAAATAACCAATACACCACAACTCACAAATAATAAAAAAAATATAAAAAAAACCTAAATTTTTAAATCAACAAAACCCAAAATCAAACCTATAAAAATCCACCACAAAAAAAATAAAAAAATTTAAAAAAAAACAAAAAAAAAAAAAAATACCCCATCAAACCCAAACAATATATATCCCCACAAAAACCCCCCCTCAACAATCATTCCCTATCTTTAAATTTATCACATATAAAAATAAACAAAAACAAACCCCAAAAAATAAAAAAAAACCCCTCCACCCCCTATTATCAAACAATCAAAAAAACTAACCACAACAAAAAATATTACCTCATGGATTGCTATTACGATTAAAAAACCATTAAAAAAATTTTTACTTGTCATTGGCTGATACTGAGTCAAAAATAACCAAATACCCATAAACCAACACCAAAACAAAACAAACAAAACATTAAATTAAAACAAACCAATTATACACAATATAAATAATTTAAAATAACAAATATCCAACCAAAAAACAAAAACCCAATCTCCACCACATAAAACCATTACCACCACCAACAAACAAAATATAAAAAACCAAAACCTAAAATTAAAAATTTAAACATATAACAACAAATAAAAAATTGAAATTAAAATAACAACCAACGAACTCAACATCACCCACTTCAATAAATAACAATATTTCTATATTCAAATGAAACAATTTAAACACAAAAAACTATTAAAACAAGTAAAAAAAAAATATATTTTGTTACAAAAATAACACAAAAAAAAAAAAAGAAAAAAAAATCTTTGTTAAAACAATAATCACCACAAAAAAACAACATGTGCATTCGTGCACACTGATAACAAAAAAAAAACATTAGTTAAACCATTCCAGGTGTCCAGAGACTTAGACAGTGTATGTATATTATATATTCCAAAATATAAATTATTTGCCAACATTAACACTCATTATTTTTTCTGTGTTTTCATGGCTAGCACTGCCAAAAGAGGCCTGCGTCTTCAGACTCTGAGGTACAGTTGTTAAATTATATAAAAATGTATATTGACTCAATTAATAATTCCATTGCTTTCATCCCAAATTTAAAGTTAGGGGCCAGGTGACTCATTCTTGACTATTAAAAATGGCTACCAAAATGACATGTTTTGTTCAGTTTTGTAAACCTGACTTAGTAATACATTGGACATTAACTGGTGGTAAAATCTTTTAAAGGTAAATGAAGAAGCTATGTCGTATTGTGAACAATACTGCTTGGTGATACTACATTTTGTGAAAAATATGGCATACCTTAGTTATGTAATTTATGCAATAACATTTATTAACGTAAAAAATTGTAGGTTAGTATCAATAAATTTACAAACAAATTAAAGCAATATTTCAGTAATAAAAGAAGAAATAATTAATAAAGTGGACTCTGCTTAATGTGATCGCGGTTAATATTATCATTCACTTATAGTTATCGAAAGCACTTGGTCCCAATTTTCTCTGGTTATTTGTATATTATAATTATCGCTTTATGGGATGGTTAAATCG
>JAGEOH010001487.1:0-19000 GCA_032207245.1 Pardosa pseudoannulata | reverse complement strand
TAGACATTGAATTTGTAACGAATTTTTATTACCTTTATAGTTAACTATGAGTGTAACTCTATTAAACACTATCCAAATTTTAGTTTTTAGGTCATTTACTAGTAAACACTATCAAAATCATTCATAATAATATTCAACAAAATATTTTAAGTACTTTTTCGGAAATCCCATTTCATGTTTTAATATTTTATTAAAAATACCGTTCTGAGAAAAACGCATCTGAAGTTTATCAAAGCAATTTTAAATATTAAAAAATTAGAATACATGTTTAAAATAACCCACACTTATATGCCACACCTTCACATTTTTCAACTTTGACATATTTTTTCTTTCTGTAGACTTTATTTTTCTTTCTGGTACTTTTTACATTAGGAAAAGAATGCCATTCTGCATCGACAATATGTGTTTTGTCTATGATTTTAAAATCATTCAATGTATAATGCCCAGGTTTTATCTCAAAAGCCTCAAAAATTAAAAAAACCCTCCTAAACTTTAATAAAAATTTATTGTAGCTATACATGTCCCTAATTTTAATGTACTTAATTCAATGAAATTTCCTTTTGGCACTATTTGCCACAAGTATCCATTGAGATTCATTGGCATATTTTGTTTTACAATGCAGACACTTTTTTAAAAGCTCTTTATCACAGAGTTGCATATATGTTATCTTTATAACATTTACAATTGCTGATGGCAATCCTATATTCTTTTCTAAATAAGTTTTATTAGTGGCTTTCCTCGCTGGTAAGAACACCAGCTAAATAAACCAACTATGCACTGGCGGTGCATTGGATTTTGGTTGCTGGATGAGCAGTGGAAAAAAAGCAACAATTACAGCACTCTGAATTCATTCTAAATTACTCACATTACTTCGAATCGCAATGCCATAATTGTTTTGAATTTTATCTATCATGGCACCTGTGAGTTTCCCTTTTCCACCTAAACTTTTTTGTTTACTTTTGATTTCGCTGCCCACTCGCTTTTGAATATGTCCTATGTGTTCAAACTTTTTGAGATTGTCCTTGCTATAAATATCTTTTGCAGACATATGACCCTGTGAACCTTCGTTATTATAAGATTCTAAATATTTCAACTTTCTGAGATCACGGAAGCGTTCAAACAATATGTATGCTCCAACAGACTCCATACTGCCTGCCGAAACAAAAGGATTGCAAGAGAAAATGTGATCATTTTTGAGTTTTTTTTATTTGGAGACTTTTATTCTCGGTTGCAATAGGCCAATTTTTCTTCAAAATGCAAGATTAAATAATGATTAGCAAGATGTAAAATGATGTAAATAAACCAAGCATACAGTTGCGAGATAAAAGAATGCGATACTCAGTTTGCTGTCACTTTCATGCCTCAAAACTTTCTAGTTGCCAAGTTTCCAATTATTAAATATACCAGAAAAATTGTTTAACTAATATTGATGAAAATTAAAAAAAGTTTTGTCCAAAAAATGCTCTTTAAAACGCTTTAAATTCACAACTTCCGGTTTCGAAATCGCTACTTCCGGTTTGTTTCGACAGCTGTCACTGATGTTTAAACAGCTGTAAATTTTCTTTAAAATGACGTATAATAAAACAAACACAGATTTAGAAGCCCAAATGTTGAAATTTTACAATGGGGTAGTAAAAACAAATATGAATTTGAGCAAAAAATGACGTTTTCAACATAGTCGGATGCCTTAACAATATTCCTTTAATTTAACCTACTGAAATCCTTTACAGTATTTACTTAAAAATATATGGCACTCTAAAAATATATATATCGTACATCATCTTCTATCAAAGTTTCAAGTCTGACAGTTATTAATAAAACTCAAATTATACGATTATGAGTAATTAAAAAATAGGTTAAAAATAGGTTTAAAAAGTTAATGACAATTCCTCATATACAGAAATACAATAGTTACATTCAATGAAAAAGTCTGACATATCGAATACGCTACTTGCTCTTGATAACCAACATTTGTGCGAATGTAATTTAATGTCGTATTTAATAGAAAAATTGGATTATATGAAGTATATTAAGGGTAACATAAGAACAGAGATTTCGAGTGGTGTACCATTTTAGGGTTTTATTAAACCAATAAGCAAGAATTATTTGTGTTGTGAAGTAAAAACTAATGAAGATACCAAAAATAACTATCAATATACGCCGAATTTATTTACATTTGAAAGGCTATATCAATGTCTTAGATGAAGTAGTCAAAGATAAAATTATTTACTGTGATGTCAGTTAGTAAATTCACAACAGTAAATTGTCTGTTAAACTATGTCTATTAAGTCTATTAAACTAAGATAGATATTTACAAACAATCTGTAAAAAGTCTACGAGAAAGATTCCACACAAAACTACTTTTGGTTCATTCAAAACCGCGATAGTTCAGTCGGCAAAGGCAACACTCTCGTAAGTGGAGAGTTGCTAGTTTGAAACCAGAGCCCGCCTAAGATCCGACGTGTTCGTTAAAGGTGACTGGGGAAGGTAAAATATGTTTGTCGTCACAATATCCTCCAAGTTCTCAATCAATACCTCTGGTGGTGGCAGGCCAAGCCTATGGGTCTTCTGCTTGGTCCCGGCTTCTAAATTACGAAGACCCACTAGAGCAAGAAGTCATACTTTCATTCTTGAGGTGATCGTTAAAGCAAAAGCCGCAATCCTTTGACTTAAAACGAGTAACGTATGGCTCAGTCGTGCTTGGTTTGACCAAGTGACATAAGACGACAACAATAAGGTTCATTAAAGATCATTCTTAGTGAGTGTAAAGTTTAAATGTACACAGGGAGAGAAAATTAGAGCTGTAGAATTCTCAAGATCCCTAAATATTTTAAATTCATTAAAGGAATTATAATTTACGTAGTTGTGTAATTAGTGAAACTACTGATAAACTCTACTATATAATGCATCTACATATTAATAATGTTTAATTATTTCCGGCCGAATGTACAGAATGTTCGCATTCTAGAATTACACAATATCGACACCGAATAACAAAGATGGAGCTTTAAAGTTAGAAAGATACGGCAAAAATTTGTTTGAAAAAATATAAGCAAAACAATAGTTATTAAAAAATACGAATTTTTCAAAATTTATGTTTCTGTAAATACTTAGAATGAAATAAAAATTTCATTAGTCATTTTATTAGTCTCATCTTTTACGGGAGACTTAAGAATGTACGCTTTCCTTGAATGGCCAAGAAACGGCTCTGTGTTCACAAATAGATATAACCTAAAGTTGTATTCCAATCACTGGTTTTACAGCTGTAAAAAATTTGCATAAATAATCATAGTATAAAACCAAATTAAGAGACTGTAACTTATATTTCAAAAATATTGATGTTTTCTTTGAATTATGAGGCAGTTTGTGATGTTGGATTGGATTAGATTGGAGCACAAGGGCCTACTATTTTGCTACACGAGGGCTAATGAGATGAGACCCTACTGTTTAAATACGATTCTGAATGGATACAATCATTCAATCAATAGTGGTATTAGAACCCATCACAAAAATCTTCGGTAGTCCGGTGAGAAAGAATAGCACCCTACCCATCGTTCTTCGTTTTTAATGTTCTATTTATCACTTTTGTTGTATACTCTAATGCTTAAGTTTTATAAATATAATATTAAACGGTGCGTGGACGAATTCGTTTTTGTTAACAGGCACACAACAGGATATTGAGAATAAACTGTATTAGCATTTATCAGCCAAGATGAGTACCGATTTTTAATGTACAAAACCTTGTAAACGTAAGTAAAAACACAGATAAAAGACTGCGATGAATGGCCGTTTTTTCGGTATAACGACATCAGCTGTCATGTAGACACTACGTGGTTGTATGTGTCAGTTGATGAAAAGCCTGTGTCATGAACATTCCAGGTACTCTAAATTTAACTTTTCACGTATGTATGTATCGTACTTTTATTATATTATTGTCGAACGATAGATGAATAGATAAGGCACTACTCTTTGGCACCAGAGTTAATTGGTTCGCATTGTTAGATGTTCGTATATGACTTTAAACAGTAGGCCCGTCCTTGTTAGTCCTCGTGTAGCAAAGAAGTAGACCATAGCACTTCAAACCATATCAAACCTTATTGCAGTATTGCCTAAGTAGCTGTCTCATTGGTATATAATATTACCTGTATTTCTAGCCATAATAGCTAACCTAGTGTTATAAGTCGTGACCTCTCGTTAAAAGTCCTTTTCCGCATGACGGAAGCATTTTAAATCTTGTATTACTATGTGATTCCGACTTATCATTTGCGTCATACACCACTAACGAGATTATCGTTCTTGTAGGGAATAATTCTGTATGTAAATACCAATAAGATTCTTGGATTATTGTAGTCATGATTGTGGTGTCTATGAAAGGAGTCTTACCAGATGTCAAGATTTGATTTGATTGAGAGCCCAATGGTCTGCACGAGTATTAATGAGACCAGAACCTACTTCTTAAAGCTTTTAACGGCTACGAACATCCATGTCGTTAGCAGGACTTGAACTCGCGAACTCTGGTGTAGAATAAAAACGCTCTACTCATTTGACCAACTAGAATAACATTTCATAGATCAAAATCTACTTGCTGTGCTCTAGTTGACTTTTTATTCTCTTGAACTTAAAAGTTTAATTACCTTTTAATTTTACCTTATAATTTCTCCATTTTGAAATTTTTAGGAAAATTTGTTATTTGTATTCTTCCTTGATGCACTTTAAGGGCGTATTTCGTTTGTAACACCCTTTCTCACTAACATCCATTTTTGGCTTATTTCACACTATTTTAAAGCAAACCTCTATTTTATTTCAAACTTGATAATTTACATGTGCTATATGATATAACGAAGATTAATTTTGTAGTCATTAAGTTTTAATCAATTAAGAAGCAGTTTGGTCTTAATAATCCCTTAAGAAACTGTATTAAACATCAAATCTTTTTTAACTCTTTTAGGATAATGCATACTATTTTAATACATGATAATTTAAAAAGTCTTTTCATAATATATAACACATAATTTCGAATGCCAACATGTTTTGACTCAATAAGAATTTCCAAAATTAAATGAAAGACATAGAAAACCACAACCTTAATCCTATTGACGAGCGAACTATTTAATTTTAAACTGAGATCTAATAGGAATCAAAGGAGAGTAAAAATTTTACCCTAGACGCCTTTTAATAGACATAAATTCGTGACTCATAAGACCCTACTAGTTAATGACGATTACTAACTGAATTCAATAAAACTGTTCCTGCTTGATGTAACGAGTATGTTTCATATTTCCAATGAAAGAGCGCATTTTTTTCTAAGGTTTTAGCGACTTTCCGTCTTGTTTGATTTATCTTTCTAGGCATTAAACTCTCGATATTGAATTTAAAAATTCTTTACTTACCTATTTAATTATTCTACTTATAAAACCTTAATAAAAGTAATAGATTTTAGATTATATTATTTTAGTTACTTTCGAAAAGAAAACTTTAATGGTACAATGCCTATTTTTTTACTAAGATAAACATTTATGTTTATTTATGTTAACTTCAAAAGTTTATTTATGTAGAAATCAAGAGTTATGTTATCCGTCTTAAAGATATGTTTTTGTCTTTCAAACTGATGCGCGAAAGATAAATTTAAAAACTTCTAATTCTACATTAACGGATTTTACAAATAAAAAGTGTGTACCTTTCTTTAATTGGAAGAATCTCTTAATTATAGATTTTCTTTCCAATTCATATTCTTTGTGTTTTGGAAAAATCAATACTGAAAGTGACATTTCGCAGTAGGCGTCGGGAAGGCCCCATTAATTCTTGGGGGTTGAATCAAAGAAGTATAAAAGATGTGTTTGGGGGAAAAAGCATAATAAAATCAATTTGATATTTTTTAAACTGAAAGAAGACGATATTCCAGCGTTGAGATATGCCGCTCACCGCTTTTCAAATTTTCACTGCTTAATGCCATTTTCCCGTTAGTTTGGTAGGAAGTTTATACAACGGTGTCAAACTAGGTAAAACATTTATAGTTTTCATATTTTCGAGTCAATCACTGCTTAAAGTTACTTATTTATGAAAATTAAATCCAAAATTCACTGGGGTTGGAATAAGTTAACACAGTGTACGCAAGACAGTTACTTGTAAGTTTTCTGACGATTGATACTTGAGAGCGAGATACTAGTACGGGTTAGTGTAACAACGTGGTTTGTTTGTGGGCATAAAAATAACGGTATATACAGGAAAACGAAATTGTTCTTGTCTACTACATAGATTCTGGAAAAAAATTGACAAAAAAAAAACCAATTCAGATTTAAAATTAACTTTTTATTTTACCTTGTGAAAATGATATTATATATATATATATATATATATATATATATATATATATATATATATATATATATATATATATATATATATATATATATATATATATATATATATATATATATATATATATATATATATGTATATATATATATATATATATATATATATATATATATATATATATACATGTATATATATATATATATATATATATATATATTATATATATATATATATGTATATATATATATATATATATATATATATATATATATATATATATATATATATATATATATATATATATATATATATATATATATATATATATATATATATATATATATATATATATATATATATATATATATATATATATATATATATATACACATATATATATATACACACACACACACACACACACACACATATATATATATATATATATATATATATATATATATATGTGTGTGTGTTTATTTGTCTATTTATGTATTTGTTTATACATTTCAATATAAAATACGAAAGGTTGGTTAAAAAATTAAATAATTTTCAATCTATTGAGATTTAACTGAATAACTAAATTTAGGAGCAAAACGCCAGCTCCCGGTACAATTCCGCTACGAAATGTACCCGCACACAATGTGTTAACTATAAACAATTCACTGATAATTGTGTAACTGCTGAGTTTTTTTTTATAAATGCTTTTATAATATGCCAAAATAAGGTTAAGTAATGTATGTTGACAATTCCCTGCATCTGGATTGAAGAAAATACTTGAAATGTTACATTCTTTTAAACGACAATCTGTTTTTTTAATACTGAAATACTGATATGTGGGTACTTTTATTTAAGAAACACGTATGTCATGTAAAATAATATACTTTTTTCATAAATATTTTAAGTTATTACCTCTAACTAATACAAAACATTATTGAATGGAAATTAAAAACATTGTGAATGAAACATTATTGAAATGAAATTACGTCATTAGTAAAAAATGATTATTTCCTTTTTGTATTTACGAACATTCAATAGTAGAATTCAAATACTTTCTACCTTCGCCAATTTCAATTGTAAATCAAGAAAACTTATTTAGGGATGTCACTTATGTTATAAACATTTCTAAATATAGATCTGAAAGTCTGACAAACAAAATACGTTTAAAAAAGTCAGAACATTAATATTTTGTTTTAAAGTTATAGGTTGTCGTTTATTTCTTTTTCGGTCATCATTAAAAAAATTGACCGTTCCATTGTAAATGCATAGTTATAAAGACAGAAACTATACCATCCTCTATCTAAACTTAAAAAAAAATATTAGTCAAAAAGTTCTGAGACTAATCCACAAAAAATAAAATTCATATGTGTGTTAGATATTATTAATCTTCAAAAAACACTCGTCAAAATTTTATGACATTTCGATCATAACATGGAAAAATTGGAACTTCAAAAACGTTACTTATAATATTTCAGGAATGAGAATGTCGTGTGCTTATGACTATAGAATATTTTTAATCAGGAAAGATACTGCTAAATATCAGTAATAGGAAAGTGTGTTAAAAAGAGTTTATTCTATTGAGAACAATTGACCGTCATTTATTGTATTAAATGAGTCATTCAGACACTAATAATGCTGAACGTTCGTGTTGTCCAAATGGTGTTTACGAGAAAATATAAACATAATTTCGTACAAAACGTGCAAAATTATTTAAAGTTTTGTGCTGAAAATTTTGAAAACGAGTGATGAAACCATATCGCAAACTTAATTTATCATACACGTATAATATAGACCGGAACAAATGAAACTTCTCATGATATATTTTAATAAACATGGAAGCTCTGTTTCTTATTGCATGTATTAAAAAAGTGTTGTTTTACTTTTTGAGGTATTTCAGTAATATATATTTAGCTATGTATATTTTAAAATAAATACATTAAGTTTCAACGTAAAATTTTATTTTATTTTTTAATTTTGTCAAAAGTTTAGTAATTTTAAAGATTGTTCAAAATACATTTTTGACATATGTAATTATTTATTTGAAGTGTATTAAAATGTTTGCATTAATTCAGGGAAATTAAACACTATCAGTGATGAAATACTTAGAAGATATGGAATTATAAAATTGTAATGAAATGGTTTTGGAATATATATATATATATATATATATATATATATATATATATATATATATATATATATATATATATATATATGTGTGTGTGTGTGTGTGTGTGTGTGTGTGTGTGTGTAATAATATCAATATCTAAGCCCTAAAGTGTATCCACATTTATCCCTTTTCCCCATTCATTATTCTAGATCTTAATTTCTTCTCTTTATATTAACCATATTTCCCAGCCATCCAATTTAAACGAGGATGTTTTCATTCCTTCAACCGAACTCTGAAATTCTTTCTATGATTCTCGAAACAGAAAATGATATAGCTGGCATTTTTAATTAGGAAGTTATAACTCTCCCAGGAAAAATCTGTAATGATCAGCAATAATAGTGATATGAAAACGCCACACTTTAGCAGATGGCTCTAATCAAATGTTGCTCTCTATAAGCAATTATAACAGTCGCCTCAGCATTTTCCCACGACACTAAACCAAATACGGGTTTTAGTCATCTCTCGCAGAAGGTTGGCATAAAGAGAGAGCGTTCTGACACCGTCCGGTTCAGATGCCTCTGGATTTTGTCCGATTTTGAGAAGATGAAATAAAGATTACGTACGGCCACGACGACTGATGTGTTTCTTTCGAACAGACGTTTAGCGGGACTCTTGGCAGCCCAGCATGCCCGGGCTGAGGAAAATAATAGGGGCAATTTCAAAAGAAATTTTCAAGTGTAAAAGTTCGGGGCTGGTTGGCTCCCCGGCTGATTACACACACACACACACACACACACACACACACACACACATATATATATATATATATATATATATATATATATATATATATATATATATATATATATCGTGGTGCAGAGTTAAGGCGTATGGAAAATAGTCTTTATTGATAATAATAAGTTTATTAAATCATTGTTTCTTCTAAAATCAAAACCTGCACCATTTTCATTGTTTGTGGAGGAGACACAAATAGAGTGTGTTCACAGTTCCATGTTCACGCGCTGACTGTAACTTATCTGTTTGAAAGCTCATCAAATAGTTCAAAAATGCTTCCGCATGACCGGATTATCCTAAAAGCTTACGCGAGCGTGGGTCTTTTTCATACATTTTATTATTATAAAGAGTTCGATTTTTAAAATCGTTTAAAACTCAAGTAATATCTAACTACCCCTTTTTTAGACCTGACATACATATATATATATATATATATATATATATATATATATATATATATATATATGGGTGTGTGTGTATGTATTCTACAACTATTTATTCATCCTCCAATGGAAGCCATAAGTAATGATCAAAATAAATTTATTGCCTAAAGGTCTGTACAAATATCGTTACATTTCAGATACATTATATTTCATATGCATAATTATATTCATAATGCTGTGAATAACCAGGCATTCATCATGCTGGTGGACCAGGTTCCGAATCCCTCTCCAAAGATTTTTGCTGCAAGTGTTGACCCAAATGCATCAAATAAATTAAACTCAAAATTTATATATAATGACACAGAATATGAATTTATAGGAATGTTTATATGAATTTAAAAATACTGTAATTTTCTTATTATTGTTTTTTTTAGTGTTCCATACATAAAAGAAAACTGGTTCAGGTTAAACTAAAAAATTTTGGATTATCTTTTATTTCTGGAACTTAAATAACATTCAAAACGGAATAGCTGTCAATTATAGCTCAAAATTATAAGCTTTTAAATGATAGTTAGACTATTTTTAAAAATAAATAATGTAAAAGTTAAAAATGTCGCTCCGAGATATACTAATTGCAAGTGAACTTTTTCTTAATGATAATTGACAAAAATTCAAAATGGAACTCATTCTCATATGAAAAATGCAAAGAAAGATATGTTGACAAGTAGTTTTCTAATATCCATAAAAACTTAGAACATTGCGTAATAATCACTTAATAAATAACATAATACTTAAATAATATTCTTACCAGGAAAATATTTATCTAGAATTTAAATATTTATATAAATTAGCATCTCAGACAAGATTTAATTTGGCTTAAAAGCAAGTGATCCTGATTAGAATTTTTAAATTTCTCTTGCATGTAGTTTTTCTTTTTTACATGCATTTCCTGATTGTAAAAACAAAAAACGTAACGAAATACTCCTCTTATCACCTCAGGAAACAAGAATAACAAATTTAAAAACATTTTTACTTAAAGATTAAATTCGATTAGTAGAATTAAGGCGATTTGCATGCTTAAATAATTTACAATTTTAACAATTAAATAACTAGTTTGGCTTTAAATATCTATTCTGTCGCAATCTAATTAAAGTCAATTATATTTAGATACTGGAGTTACAAATAAAATGCGCTCTATAATTTTAAACATTTGGAACAGCCAAGAGTATGATAAACAACGGAAAGATTTCACTTGTTAGATGACTTCTATAAATTATTTTTACAAATATGAAATGTTAGATGTATATATCCTCTTATATGCGTATATGTATTACATAAGCCTGCGTATAAAATTTAATTAATACTTGAATTCTGAAATCATAAAAAATAACACATTATATTTTGTTCCAGATTTTCGTATTTATTTCGTAAAAAATACATGTTACATGATTCAGTCTGAGATAAAATTGTTCGTATGATTTAAACAAGATTTAATAATTATGAGTTATGGAAAGCTAATACTGTTTAAGTTACAGTAATATTTTGTCATGAAAATAATGTATTTTATTGTAAATAGTCTAAATGAAACTTGAGTCCACCACAAAAACTACAAAGAGACACGCAATAAATATATGTCTTTTAGATTTATACTATCTGCTATTTTTTTTTTCTAGTGCAAACCATGACTCATTCCAATGTTTTTTTTTAGCATAGAACATTGAATAAAGTATGGATATATTTATATACGTCTGTTCTATTTATTATATGTAATGCAGTATTGATTGGCTAAAATAATAACCTTTTAAAAAAGTTTTGTCAATTTGCTGACTCCATTACTTAATTGATTTCTATTGTATATGCACATGTATGGTAAGGTGCATTCGTGTCTTATATACTGTTTTACAATTGGTAAAACATAAATATCAAGAGTAATAAGTTTAAATTTTGTTTTATGAAAATAGAAATTAGTGCATAATACGAATATCTATAGGTCCATCTGCATGCCTAATAGCCCTATGATTTACAAATGTAAACTATTTATTTGATCTCTTTAACTACCCGACCGTATATATGCGATTTGTGAAATTGAAGAGTTAACTGCCACAGGCGTATATTTAGGCTTCCTTGAAATTCGTTCCCCAGTAGTTTTTTACTATATGTACACTTCGTGCTTTGAAATGCAATAAGTTAACCTTGGAAATTTTTTTTAATTTTTTCTTTAGTAATAAACATATTTTAGACTGCAAACTGTAAATGTTTTTTTTCATAAATCCACCGCATTATTGTAGTCCTGTGGGGAAAACGGATCACTGGTAAAGAAATAGGTTAAGTTTTCGTTGGCAGTTAGGTAGTTAAAATATATAAATAATCTAAAAATGATATGTTTAATAGAATATAAATTGCAGAATTAGTATTTAGTACTAGAAAGCTACCCTTTGCAATACTCACGGAAATGAAAACTATTCGTCTTCAAGACGAAATGTGTATAAGCACATTTAAAACCTATTTTAAAAGCTAATTGGAATAAAAATATACCTCATGTTGATGATTACATGATTTTCTGTCTTTAAGTAATCAAGAAAGTATAATTTCTTGTGAGTGTATGTGTTTGTGTGTGAAGATATATAGAGATAAAGATAGATAGTTAGATGTATAGATACGACTTGATTTTATAAAAAAAATATGACTTGGATTCAAAATGACACCAACAGCCGTTTTAATTATACTAACAAACGAAACCCGTCTCTGACTACTTTCCTCAGTGCATCATTCGACACTGCGTAAGGAAAGAAAGATTAGTAGCATAAATAACAATTTTCATGAAAACTAAAACAACATAGAGAAGAGGAAACACTGGCAGGCACGTTTTTATTTTCTCTCTCGAGCTTAATTTTTGTTATTCTCCTAAAACTAACTGCTTTCATACACCTGTAAAAGCCATCCTGCAGTTTATACATTGCATATAAATTAATTGAGTATCAACTCCATTGAATTGGTAAAGAACGGCTTTTGTTAGCAATGGCAGGGCTTAGAAAAGTATCTGTTCATGAACTATTATAGTTTTCGGTTCTATAGAGATGCTACACGAACAGAACAGATTACCCTAATTTTCAAGCTCTTAGCGTATGACTTAATGGAAACGAATGCACCTTATTTTGAAACAGAAAACTCACCCATATACAGAAATACTTTCTTGTATTTTTTACCATTTATTCTTTTATCGCACAGGTTTTATTTTGAATTTTTTCTTTAAAAATGTTTTTTAATAGTTCAGCAAAACACTTATCATGAAGATTTTAAACTTTCCTCTCTGTTTTTTTCTTAATTAATAATGAGAACTGATTTTTATCATAAATTCAGTAATAAATTCAGTATATATTATAAAATTTTATAATAATGTAGATATATCCAATTCATATACATTCATTAAAAATTTAAAAGACATTTAATGCGTCATTTAAACTATTAGAAACATTTATTTATTCATATAAAGCATCTTAAGTTAAAAGTTACTCCATATAATCTTACATGTAACTAATGCTGTTTTATAGCAAGTGAGAGTAAATTATTGTTTGTATTAAAAAATGTTTTACAAAATTTGATACATACTAAATAATATGAGATACCTTAATTGTGAATTAAATAATTTACTCGTAACAACGCTATTTTTTTTAAAAAAACTTTCGGAATATTTATTTTTTAATTCTGACTTATATATTTAGTTATTTTAAAATATTTTTAACAGATTTAGTTTTGCCTTATGCTAAATTTTTTTAAATATTACTACAAGTTATAGAAGTTATAAAAGCTTGAATGCAAAGTGTTACAATATAAAGAATTTAAAAATAAAGCATAAAATAAATTTCTAAAGTTCGTTTATACAAATGATTTATACAAATGACTCACAGTTTTCAAGATATTAGAACGTTCGAGCCGTTGTGTACTCAAAACTATTTTCTTTTTATGCACCTTTTAGAATGTACGCACTGCCTTTCAGTGGGAAGTAGAGGCTATAAGTATTGCTCTTAAACAACTAGCTTGTAAACTTTGCAAATTTAAAATATAATACTCTTATCAGTTTCACCGGCTGCCATTTAATCAAGCAGTTCTACTCTGGGTTCACTAACAACTTATATCTCCCTATCAACATCTTTTAATTTTGTTGAGGTCTAATCAAAAACGTATTATTTCGTAATAGATCTCTGGCCATTGCAATCTTGATGGAAATGATCAGGTAGATTTCCTCACCACAAAGGGTACGAAATTGATTTACAGTACTAAACAATACGCCTCTTTCCTTTCCGCTAAACAAAATATTAAAAAAATATTGAAGGCAACTTACAAGGATGAAATATTTTCTAAATTAAACTAAAAACTGTAGAATTAATTGTCTGTTAGAAATTATACATGAAAAATCTAGGTTAGAGGCAGTGGCTATTTTTCGTCTATTTACCGGCAATGATGGCCTTGCTGCCCATCTATATCAACTTGGAACTATTCCCTAGTCTACACACCTACTGTGTGTTAGCAATACAGAACCAATGGGAAAATATCACCTGCTAGTTAGCTATCTATGGAGAAACATAACCATCAAGGTTGGGAAGGGATAGAACTTATGGGGCAATATCCTTCGGTTATTTAAATTGTTCCGATTCTACTGTTTTATGATGTTACTGCTGCTGTATTAATTTTTCTTGTTGTTACTTTTGCTCATCACCCCACCAATTAGAATTTTAAAAAACACTTCCCTCATATTGAGGGTTACTTTTTTTATAACCTAATATAAGATAAACGTACCTAATCTATATATATAAAAATGAATTTGTGTGTGTCTGTCTGTCTGTCTGTCTGTACTCAATAGACTCAAAAACTATGCATCCAATCGCCGTGAAAATTTGGGAAATGTTTAGGTATATCCCTGGGAAGGTTTTTGTAAATTTTCAACGTTCGAAATCCATTCCTTCCCCCTTTTTCGAGCATTTCATGTCATTATTCCAAGCATTATTTTCCCCGGTTAAACGCAAACGATTAAGTTTTTAATTTATCGCATCATATCTAAGGGAAAGAAGCAATATTTCTAGCAATGTGACGTCATCCCAAGTAATTGTTTTAAACGCAGTTTTCCACGGTTAAAAGCAGGAGATTAAAATGTTCAATTCATCACATAATAAATAGGAGAAAATGATATTTTTCTATCATTATGACGTCATTCATTTAAATATTTCATTTATTCATTTCTTATTTTATATTATTTAAAATCGTCTGCTTAGTATCTATTCGATTTGAACTGAAATTTGAGATATAAAGTGATTCACTTTCATTTCTATGTGACGCAAATTATAGCATTTTTATATGAGAACTAATTTTAAATTTAATTCTTGGTTCATTTTTATGTTACAATGAAATGCATATCAACAATATTCTAAGTACAAAAGTACAAATTTCAGTGACTCTCATGGCCAAATAAAACCTATCATTTTATATAGTTATCTTCATATTCATATGGTTGTCGATATGAATGTGTGTTTCTGTTTCATACAAAACTATGTGGTTTGTCATAAATTTCCTTAATTTTGGAAAACATTTATTACTACCAACAAAATTAGCACTGTTGCTGTCAAAACCTGTGCTTCCTATTCTATCACGTAATATGGCAAGATCTGTTAACTTTGCTAATCAACGTACAGTAGTAATACAGTAATGCAATTTAGGGTTAAGCTTATATTTTACAATAAAAAAAGTTTGAGCAAATTTAATATAAGACAAATTCGATTATAAAAACTGAATAATGTTATAATACGCTTATGATAGAAATATATAAACATGCCAATGACTCGAACTGAACTGTGACGAATTTAGAGAGTTATTCACGAAAAATAAATCTTTGTTTAAAAGTAATATATTAAGTTCACCGTAGCGAAGCACGGGCAAACTTGCTAGTCTATATATATAAAAATGAATTTGTGTGTGTCTGTCTGTCTGTACTCAATAGACTCAAAAACTATGCATCCAATCGCCGTGAAAATTTGGGAAGTTTACCCACACAACCACATAGAGCTTATAGCCGTCTAATAGAGATCGAAATTCATCTATGACATCCAGGACGTGCTATAGAACTCTATAAGATTAAAAAAATAGATGTCTAATGGTCGTGTGTGATTTCGACGTCTGTTAGATATCTAAGACGTGTTATGTACATCTATAAGTCCTCCAGGTTTCGACTTTTAATAGACGTAGCCTGTATCAGTTCATATTTTGATATAGACGTCTTATAGAGCTCTTTTTAGATCACCTCCTCCCAAAGCGCCATCTATAGTCTGGTGAACAAACTACTACGCTGTATATTATTATTGAGTGTGGAGCGTCATCTTCATTTGTTTATAAATTCCTGTAAGTACTAAATAATAATTCCCATTGTAAATTACACACAAATTATATTGTATTTCCTTATACTGCCTCTATCTAGAGTTGTCTTTAATATATTATTATGTCTGTTAGAATATTTTCTTATAGTTTCTTTTTTATAGATTTAGAAAAATTTAAAATGCTTCTAGAAGTATACTATGAATTTTTTCTAATAGACATATTTCATAGTTTTTAAAAGTCATCAGATGTGTCAGAATATTTAGCAGATTTTATTGTTGAAATTAATAAATTTATTCAAAGTGGTATGAAATTGAATGTTTTATAATTGAATAGACTTTCAAGTCAATAAAAATTGACTTGAAAGCTTTTGATTGTGATGTTTACAACAGCTAGTTGATAAAGTATTTGAATCCACAAAATTTTTCAGACACGAATGAAACAGTTTTTGTTAATAGTTTTAAATTAAAGGAAGAACACACTAAATGGTCTGGTGAACTTAACACACAAGAAGAGTACTAAATTTTAATTTTAAGAAACAAATATTACACTTCTAAATTAAATAATGTGCAAATTTTATGATTGTTCTAGAATAGATATAAAAAGTTTTGTAGTAAATCAAGGTGCCAAATATGCTATAAGCAAAGTGTTTTAAAAGTCTTTCAAATTTTATATATAATAAATAAAACTTTAAATTGATGCTTGTGTTTCTTCGATTATGTTTGATATTTTTCAGTTAAAGTGAAAAGATCAGTTTTTTCATTGGGATTCAACCTTGACCCAGCTAGCTGAAATCCTTTTTTGTTTTATTTATCCAGAGGAATTCTATTTACTTTAAAGAAAGGACTAGTCGACAAGGGAAGAAATTCAAATGATAGAAGAAATTTTAAACTAAATATCAACACTAAAGAACTGTAGGTTAGTATATTTGTGTACTCTGATAAGTATTAGAATGTTGTGAATTATAGTCTGGTAAATATATTGTATTGTTAGTAGCAAGTGTTTGTTGTATAATTTACATTTTAATTTACTTTTAATTATAATGTTTCCATTTGTATCAATGAATTATTTCATAATTTGTTTGCTTTGATTTTTCTCATATTTTCAGCACTATTTAGGTTGTATGTTGTCTGAATTCATATTTATATTCTACATATAAATTGTTTTTATTATTAAGTACTTTCCAGACCAGTGGCATAAGCCTCAGTGACTTGGTATGACAATTATGTTATCAAAAATGTCAAATGAATTGGCAGCAAAATTTAGCTGGTTGAGGGCAAAAGAAAATGATGTTCTACTTTTATTAAAATCTAAAATTGTATCAATTAAATTATAGTTTTTATTTATTTAGCACTTGTATTTCTGTATAATAATTATTAATAATAAATTAATTACTTGTAGTTGTATATCTAGGAATAGTCATACCACTGTTATGTGTATATATCAAGAGAAATGATTTGAAGGTACAAATGTACTTTACCAACCAAAAGTTTGGTACTTTTTTAAAGATTTATATATAATTGTGTGTTTATATGTATGTGTGTGTGTTTATAGGCACATGGTTTTGGTTATTTGTCTCTCTCTCTCTCTCTCTCTCTATATATATATATATATATATATATATATATATATATATATATATATATATATATATATATATATATAGATAGATAGATAGATAGATAGATAGATAGATATAGGCACATGGTCATTGTGTGTGTGCATATATGGGTATTGTGGGATATGTGTGGATATTTTGGGTATTATGTGAGTGCAATATTTTATTTATATTAAATATGTGCATGTAAAAGCATATATTTAATATAAATATGAACCATTCTTATAAAATATAAAAAAATATTAAGGTAAACCTAGCAATATTTTCTAAAAAAAGAAAATTATTTATTATATTTTAGGTGCAGGTGGGTGAAATGTGTTATGGAAGCATCTGACGAACCAAGAAATTGAAGGCATTGTTAAAGGCTGGTGTAAAAATTGTTAAAATATTTTGTATTCAATAAAGAATTTTAGTAAAATATTTATACTTTTTTGCAATAGTAAAAATATGTTTTTTTTTTTTATTTTTTTCTTTTTGTTAAAAACAGAAAGATATGATCTGTATTCAAACAGTATGCAGTTGCAGTTTTGGGTTTTTGGCATGACAGAACATCAAAAACTGGTTTGAACTGTCAAAAACTTATGACAAATAATATCATATTTTAGATATCACATTACCTTTAAAGAGAGAAATTTATTTTCAAGCAAATATAAATGGTATTTTAATATTCAAATTAATTTTCAGTTTTAAAATGTATATTCATTAATTAGAACAATTAAGTTAAAAAAACTCATCTGGAAAATCTAATATTTTTTATGCTTCAGTTACTATAATTATATTACTTAAATTTATTGTAAATAATTTTTTCATAAAATTAGTACAGGAACTATGTTAAAGATCACTATTCAAATTTAAATCAACTAAGGGAATTTCCATTATAGACCTTTTTTTATTGTTGATAAAGCATTAATTTTTAAATATTTACTTTTATGCTTTGAGATTCTTGTTGAAAAACAGATGGTTTATGATGATTTGTTATGATGATGCAGATAAAATTGATAGACTAAAATAATGTTTACCAGTGTACTTGGTATTGAAAAAAGGAAATTTACAATCAAGGAAACAGCAAATTAGGTCAGTATTGGGTAGATGTCAAAGTTGAATGCATTACAGAAGCTAAATTTTTTTCCCAAATGCTTCTAATTGTACCCCACAAGGTACCACAAATTTGTAACGAGGTTTTATAATAATAAAGAATGCATAAAGAAATCAGAAGGAAGTGTAGCTACTTTAAAATAAGTTTATGATGTTGTATAATATATTTTTGAGTTTTTCTAGTAGAATATTTAAAAATTATTCTAAATATTTAAGTGCTATATGACTCTTTGTATTTTACTGATCTTTAAAAGCAGAAGAAACAAGAAAAATCACAAATAATTGAAGTAAAAGATAGGAAAGGGCTATCAAATGAGA
>JAGEOH010001486.1:7500-12500 GCA_032207245.1 Pardosa pseudoannulata | reverse complement strand
TACTTAATATACATTATACTAAAAAATAACACTAACTATATCTAAATTATAATATTAAATAATTACAACACAAAAGACAATATGCAAGTATGTACAGGTTACATTCTTACCACATTTTACATGATGCAGCGGCTTAATGCATCTGCATTAGTATTATCTGTGCCGGGTTTGTGAACCACACAGTAGCTATCAGTTGCAGCACCAGCTGTCATTTCAAACCGTTTGAAAAATTCCGTTGTGAGGTGGCTTGTAAACGAAAAGCCATTATCACATTGAACTTCGCGCGGAAAACCTAGATGCCTGAAAATCTGTAAAAACGCATCAGTGACCGCTACAGATCCTATATTTGGCACTGGCACCGCTTCCGAGTATTTAAAAACCAGACCTATCGCGGTAATTATATACCGGTTCCCATTTTCAGATTCGGGTAACGGCCCACAAGCATCTATATTAATTTTAGTGAAAGGTTCACTAATTATCGGAGTTAATCGCATAGGCGCCTTCTTTGTATCAATAGCATTCCCTACTAGTTGACAAGGATGGCACGACTTAACATGCGTTTCCATATCTTGATAACACTTCGGCCAATAAAACAATTTAGCGAGGCGTTGTTTCGATTTAGTTACGCCTGCGTGAGTTCCCGCATCTTCTTGAACAGAGAGCCAAAATTCTCTCCCGTAACCTTTTCCGGTACAACCAAATCACAATTTTCCTCTCCTAAATGGTTTACCTGAATTTTGCATAACAATTCATGTTTTTGTACGAAACTTTTATGCGCAACTCCATCGGTTACATTAACTAACAGTTCTCTCACTTCCCTAGTCTCAGAGCAATTATCCTGGCTGACCGCAAATTCCTCTGGGGTTATATTCACAAGACCCCGTTCTGCGTCGGTCAAGTTGACAATTGGAAGCTCATATTCAGTTTCTTCGCTCGTGTCGTAACAATGCGGGTCCCTCCTCTGCGCTTAGGGGGTCGTTAAATTCGTCCGTATTAGAGTTCCCGCTTACCTCGAGGGCTTCCGACTGCAACCTAGTAATCGCATTTTTACCTAATAGTCTCTTTGATATCGACTGTTGGTCAGTAGTTAGACGAGATATTACTTCATTCTCGCGCACTACTTCATTATAGTCAGAATCAGAGGATCCTTTTCCAAGCGCGGGAATTTCGAAACCCTCAGTTTGTTTTTTCCCCGGTTCGCGCTTCATCTTTCTGACTTAAAACCGGAGTGTCCGTTACGCGAAAACCTCTCCCTATTGTACTTTTGTCCGTATTTCCGTCCGCACTTACTCCCAGACTGGTTTTGGTTGCAACGAGGGGAGGGGGGCGATTCGTGGAAATGGTCTTTTGTTCCCAGGTATGTTTATTTACCTTCTCCCCACCTGCACTGGATTTTTCATTTGTCGGACTGGAATTCCCGTTCCCTAGAGTAGTTCGGGTTTGTAACTTCGCTTGAGCGTTAATTTGCTCAGTTACCTGTATTTTTCGGTTTTGTTCTTCTAATAATGCAGCCGTCAAATTTCCCAGAATATATCGTTGTTGATTCGAAAAATCAGAAATGACGCAAGCCTTCGTATCGATATTCCCATATGTAGTACATAGCGAAACTCTTGCTACAGGTAATTTTATAGCGTGAGTATCTAAGGGCTGAGTTACCCATACCGTGTCGCCTGTAAAATCTTGCGGCCTAACATATCGCCTACAGATGAAGTCATAGCTAGCTCCACTGTCTCTTAAAATTTCAGACGGTTTATTGTTTACAGTGCCCAAACTAACGTACGGTGCTAACAGATCTACTACCTCACTTTCCGTATGGATAGCATTTAATTCCTCCTTACGTTTTAATTCCGGGCAATCAGGTCTAATGTGCCCAGAGACTCCACACTGGAAACAAATAATGTCTCTGTGCCTTTTCCTTTCAAACTCCCGATCATTTCGCCAATCCCGATGTTTAAGTTCATTTACACTCGGCGTTTTTGGCCTTTCATTCTTAACTTCAACCTTTTCCCGGGGAGGGGGTCTGATATTTTCTGCCTTGATTGGTACTGAAAACTTGCGAAAATCAGGGGTGCGAGAATCCGGAAATTTTTTTCCTTGCGTTTGGGCCTTCCCGGGTCTCCTAAGTAATTCATACTTGTCTCCTAAGTCCGCTACGATATCGGGTGAAACAAAACTTTCCCATTCTTTGAGATGGAATTCCTTGAATTCGCTCCCCATTTTCCGTTTAAGCTGGTCTACTAGCATTAAATCTAGTAGACCTTCATAGGTTGTAACTCCTAAACTGGATACCCAACCTTCTAAATAGGTGCGTATCTCAAAAAGGTAATCCTTCCATAGATTTCCTGATTTCCGTACATGTTGTACAAATTTTTGCCTCAGGGCTTCCGCCGATAATTTATAGCGTTCTAAGAGGAGTTTCTTTACAAATTTATAATCCCGCGTTTCTTCTGCCTTTTCCCTTAAAATAATATTTGACACTGAAAGCGGTAATAATGAAATAAGTTCCCCTGCCATCTCAATTTCAGGTACTTTCAAGTATTCAGCTTGTCTTTCGAATAGACAAAGGTACAAATTTATGTCCGTCTCATCCGGATTAAATTGTGGCATCCGGTTCCGCAAAGATGCCCCTGAGGGTCTTGGCACCTCTATCCGTTCATCAGTGCTCCTACGTTCCTGGGTTAATCTTAATTTTTCTAATTCGAACGCTCTCTCATTATCCCTCTCTTGTCTCTCTAATTCTATCTTCCTGTCTTCTCTTTCCCTCTCTTTCTCTTCTCTTTCTATGCGCTCTTTCTCTAACCGGGCCTCAATAATAGTATCTAGACATCCTTCTACGAAAGCTGGATCGTAATCTTCCGATGCCTCAATTAACTTCCTTATTTGAGTCATAGTCAAGGTTTCGTCTATTCCACCTATAATTTCCTTGGCTAACTCGACGAGATCTGCCTTACGCCCTTTACTTAAATAACTCATGGTGAGATAAAATCCTTAATAACTTACTACTCAAATTTCACAATAATAACTTACGACTACTCAACCAATTCGTGAAATACAATACTAACACAATACAAATACTACTCGATATTAGAACGTTTAACCCAATTTCCAAAATTTCAAATTAACACAATAATAATCACTTGAAAACCAAAACAATAAACAATATGAATTTTCCTAGCACAAATGCACACAATACAAAATAAATACTTGCAATATTCTCTTATAATGTGCTAACAGTTTTCTTAAGTTCAAATTATGATAATTAAATAACTAATATATTTAATTTAAGCAATGTTCTCAACACACTAATTTTCCTTATCTTATTAAACAATTTAAATCAAACACCATCGTACACAATTTAAATTTTCAATTTATGCAATTTCAAATTTCCAAATTATATTCATTATATAATATTCTGATTTATACACAGTTTAAAAATCTTATTTATGAACAGTTAAATTCCAATTAATATTCAATTACAATTATAATTTATACACACTTTTAAAATTCAAATTTATGCACAATACTATTACACAAAATTCCTTAATTCAACTTTACTCTTAATTCAAAACTTTAATATACCTTAGTCAATAATTCTTATCTTTGAAATTATTTTCTATCACTCTACAAAATATTTGCATACCAATTTAAGATTTCTTTCAATTGATATACATCTAATTTAAACACAATGCAACACAATTTACTATACTCTGATCTATCTAAATTCCTAGCACAACCTATACTCAATGTACTGTTGGTTCGATACAAGAGAACAGAATTGGTTACTCACGATTTTTGATGCTTGTTTCATCAGTCTCTAGCGTCGTCTTACGGTTGAACACCAAATCTCACTGTTGACTCTCAAATCACAGGGTCACACAAAAAGTCTCACAGTTGACTCTCAATATCACAGGATCACACAAAAAGTCTCACAGTTGACTCTCAATATCACAGGATCACAAAAAAAGGGTCTCACAGTTGACTCTCAATATCACAGGATCACAAAAAAATTTCACTAATGCAGGTTCAGATTCGGAACGCAAAATTTCTCATCTGATGTCTGGCTGCACAATTTCACCCGCGAAAATTTCTTCACCTAGCCTTCACTGTTTACCGTAACAGCGCTGCCACCAATATTTAGAATACCACTAGCCTGTAACGTACTGGAAAATAGGTAGGCGAGGCCTTCAATGACACAGGCTAGAAATTAAGGTATTCTTGACTAAATATTTTATTCACTAGAATAAACTATGTACAGATATGTACAAATTCAATAAACGATAACATTCAGGGATCTCGTACAGAGATAATAAGCACATACAAGGATGCGTGGGATACCGGAACAGTATGGCTAGGGCTTTAAAACACAATAGCTGGAAACTAATTCGTGCCGGGACTAATGTTGACTCGATCACTCCGTCTGTCGATTAGAGCGGTTGGCTTTCACAGCAGGTTCGGAGGTTCCGAGTGCGTATCACGCTGGGATTCGTGAAGAAAACACAGGATGCAAGTCGATCCAAAATTAGAGTGCAAAGTCACTCTAGGCTGACTACTTCTATGCAAGAAGTTAACTATCAATCAGCAATAACGGGGAAGGAATTCCCAAGTCGAATGTTCGACTATCTAGCAACGGAGACGCTGGCGGTCTCAAAAAAAAACAAACTCCAGACACGGAGATAAGAGCGGTCCTCGATCGACCAGGCTCTAGCAGGTAGAAGCCTCGAGAGAAGAAACAAAGCAAAAGCCCCCGTTCTAGTCCGGTCCTGTTCCATTTATACTCCACAATATCTTCGCTTCTCGGTTCTTCGAGAAACTTCCCGAGCCAGGGTGACGCAATCTTGCGGTCACTCCCAAGTCTGCGATCAGCTGTCCTGGTTCCAGATGCTTAACCAACTTAATGCCCTTTTTGTAACCGCTAATGGGCGGCAAGGTGCACTCAATTATGTACACAGTAAAGGTCCATTCAACAGGTAACAATGTTCAGACAGTTCGGAGCCGTCAAT
>JAGEOH010001485.1:0-19000 GCA_032207245.1 Pardosa pseudoannulata | reverse complement strand
CATCCTTGGAGTCCCGGTCCTTCTGGGCAGAGCCGGGAAAGGACGCATTGTAAAAAGGACAATGGAACAAAGAAACATATCAGCACAGGATAATGAAAAAATAAGGTTGACTGAGAGAAAGAAGGAAGGAAAATAATGTAGAGTTCTCTGGGACTTTGGCAATTTTTTTACGCGTAGCACGTGGAGTGCTTCTTTTACTTTTTAATTTTTTATATATATATTTTTTTTTGCATATTTTCTTGTCGTTTGTTCTAATTTTGAACATTGTAATATAGATCAGTGGTATTATACTATAATTAAAAGCAATATAAAGCAACTTTGGGTTATCAATGACTTTGAAATAATGCAATGTACTACAACACAGCAGAAACTATTGACAAATTTTCGCACTCTTATTTTGAACAAGCTTTCACTTCTTATTGATGTACAACTCAGATTTAATGAAAACTAAAGTATAAAAACTGAATGTTATAATACGCTTATAGTAAAAATACATAAATATGAGAATGACCCGATTTTGGATTAGTTTGGAGTGCTACGGTCTACATTTTGCAACACGAGGTCTAATGAAACCGGGACCTACAGCTTAAAGCCGATTCCGAACGGCTACGAACATCCATGCCACTGTGGGATTTGAACCAATGAACTCCGGTACCGAAGGCCAGCACTCTAACTAATCGGCCATCGTTAGGCTGAATGACCCGAACTGCACTGTGACGAATTTAGAGAGTTATGTACGAAAAAAATCTTTGTTTAAAAGTAATATATTAAGTTGACCTTAACGAAGCACGGTCACACTTGTTAGTAATTTATATAATACCGAGTTCGTCCTTCAAGTGTGTCTATACTTCCGTTTAGATCTCGATCAAATTTTGCACACTGAACCTTCTTGACGGCTATAGGAAAGTCAATGTCTTTTTTTACATTCTTGTGGGAATTAAAGGCGATACTACAACCTTGAGAGGTCCAATATCTTCAGTCTTTAACCCTTTCGTGGGCCATTTATTTCTCACTCCTAGTTTCCAAACTTTCAAAACAGAGCTGCTAATTTTATTCAATTGATCGAACAATTGATGACAGAGCAAAACCGAAAAGGGAATCAATCTTCCAGTCTTTTCAATAACAAGACCAATATATTATAATGGGTTTTGCGCTTCCCACAGGTGTATTTTGTAAGATCGTGCAGGTTGGAAGTAATTTTCCAACTACCCACGAAAGGGTTAAAGTGAATTTTTTAACAACGCTCGCCGAAATGGCAGAAGCAAATTAGTTTGCCATTACACTTTTATAAATTTCGTAACTATTAGTTTGAGAAGTAATTAAAATAAAATCACGTACTTTAAATTTTCCCCCCAACGCAGCAGGTGTTACAGACATTATCCTTACGCCTTAACAAGGATGCGAATAAGTTACTCATTTAGTAACTCATTAAGCACGTGTGGCTTAATGTATGCTACGGATGCGAGTAACATTAACCCTGAAGGGTCCTCGTAATTTTGAAGCAGGAACCAAGCAGAAGACCCCCCCAGGCTTGGTCTACCACCCCCTGAGGTATTAATTGAGAACTTGGAGGACATTGTGACCACATATATGTTATAAGTTATCGGTCTACGTTGAAAACGTCATTTTATGCGAAAAATAGTATTTTTTTATTTCTCTATAGTAAAATGTCAACTTTTAGGCTTCTAAATCTGTATTTGGTTTGTCTCTACGGCATTTTAAAGAAAAGTTACAGTTGTCAAAAGAAACCGGAAGTAGCGACTTCGGAACCGGAAGTTGTGAATTTAAAGCCTTTTAAAGAGCACTTTTGGGACAAAACTTTCTATATTTTCACGAAGATTAGTTTAAACATGTTTCTAGTATTTTTAATAATTAGCAACTTGGCAATCAGAAAGTTTTGAAGCAAGAAAGTGTGGGGAAGTTTAAACATGTACTTTAATTTTTTTAATACTTAAAAGTGCTTTGATAAACTTTTAATGCGTTTTTCTCAGAACGGTATTTTTAATAAAATGTTGAAACTTGAAATGCGATTTCTCAAAAAGTTCTTAAAATATTTTGTTGAAAATTATTATGAATGCTTTTGATAGTATTTACTAGTGAATGACCTAAAATCTTTAAATTTGGATAATTTTTAATGATGTTACACTCATAGTTAGATATAAAGGTAATGAAAATTCGTTAAAAATTCAATGTGTATGATTTTGAAGGACCAAAATTTTTTTTTACGAAATGTAAATTAAGCAAAGATTTTAGATGATTCACTAATCCAGTGTATAAGAAATGTGTTGCGTCAAAAAATATTGATATAGTTTAATTTATTAAAAAATTAGACCTTTCAAAAAAACCTGATTTTTTTTTACAAAATTTTCTTGATTTATTAGAAATTTTAGGAAAACTTCTCCAGGAATAAATTTTTTAAATGCAATTCTCTATGATAATATAAAAAATTAATCCAAAAATGTAAAAACATGAATTAGTTTTTACGTTTAAATAAAAAAGTTCTCCGAACGTAGACGGATACCTTAAGTGCCCCAGTCATCTTTAACGAACACGGCAGGTCTTATGACGGCTCGGGTTCTGAACCCGCAACCTTTCGAATAAACTGCCTTTGCCAACTGGGCTACCTTGGCTCACGAACTTTAAAGTGTATACAAATAATTTATCGTTCATACAATTTTTACATACAAGAAAATTATATTTAAAGCAAATCTCGAGAGTACACCATGTTCTATTCGAAGTGCGATTGTCTATTCGGAGTAAACAAGCAAAATATATCACTTGCTTTCTGTTTTTAAGAAACTATCGAAAGGTCAATTTTAAAACATTTTTACTTAGTAGATCTCTAAATTGTCCTGTGCACTTTCCAGTTCTTCCAGGGTCTGATTAACGCAAGAGCACTTGAGGTACGTCCCTGTGCACGAAAATTTAGTCGAGTGCTTGAAACACATATTAAATGAGGAAAAATTGCAAACATACGCTATCATCGTTAAATTTTAATAAGTTATTGCACGAGGTAACTGTGCTTGTCATGAACTCTCTTGTTTCCCATTTACTTTAATTTTACTGTTATTTACCCGATAATTAATTCCCTCAAAAAAAAAAGGGAAAAAGGGGTTGCAAGGCGAGGCGTGCTCAGTCGGCTACACAGCAGAGTTGAAGGGCAGAGCAGTTCACTCGGCAGTGGAATCCATCGTGCTTTGAACGAGGGAACCTTCTCGGTAATGTTCGCCACTTGCAAGCTGAAATTTTCGTACTTTGTGTTCTCAGTGAATGTTCACGGTCATGTGGTTTATAAAGTTGGCTACTTTATAAATCACAGCCAGGCGAGAAAAGAGGGGTGCAAGGCGATACGAGCTTAGTTGGCTGCACAGAAGAGTTAAAGCGGAGAGTACTTCACTCGGCGGTAGAATCCTAACTGCTTTGAACGTGGGAACTCTTCTCGGTAATGTTCGTCACTTGCAAGCTGCAATTTTCGTACTTTGTGTTCTCAGTAAATGTTCTCAGTTATGTGATTTATAAAGCTGGCTGCTTTATAAATCGCAGGTAAGAAATGAGGTAATGCAAGGCTAGACGTACTGTGATTTATAAAACAGCAAACCACTGACCCAGGCGAGTCAAATTTAATATAAAAACTTTGTGTATGAGTCTGTGACAGCATGCAATCCGCAGGTCCTGTCATTTTACATTTTTAAACAGCTCACGGAATGGTGCAACAATTTACAAAATCAGCAAATAATGACAGATTGATATGAGGTATCACTAAGGAGTGTTTAAAAATTGGCCAAAAAGTAAATCGTCATGTTTAGTGTTCAAAAACCCAAAATTTGAACTTGATCTTTCTTTGAATTGCAAGAGGTTGTTTGGTTTGAAGCCATACGACCTACTGTGAGAGTCTAAAGACACCTAATCCTACTTGTTAGACCCCATAGTTAAATCTTATCTCTTGCAGTATCTCTTCCCCGAAGCGTCATTCCGGGAAATTTGTATTTTGTATAAATACTGTGTTTTGTTTGCTTAGCTGAGTGCGTGGCTTTTTCGACTGTATTGTGGAGGTAGTATTATTTTTGTCTCATGGCTGGCTCGTTGGGTTTTTTTTTTTAGGTTTTGGGTTTTGATTTAAGTTATATTTTGTTTTCATTTTCTTATGTTTATGTTAGTAGTAATTAAAAATTCAGTTATATACTTTTTAGACGTGGTTGTTTTTCTTGTTGTCATATCGAACCATTTTTATTTCCCTTAATTTAAACATATTAGAGTTAAACATATTAGAGTTAAACATATTAAACATTTATTCAAACATATTTGAATACGAGTTAAAAAGATATCTCAAGAAGTAACATACAAACTATTAGGATCCAGATACTGAAGTTTTCAATGTCCTCTGATAACCTAAGCAGAATGTGATAACTAGATAACTAGCCTAAGATTTCTTTACGTCGTGAGACGTAGAAGTCGCATTGTGCTAGTGAATTATCTATTGCAATAGGAAAACACCTTAAATGCACATATGCACAAAATGAATGGCCTTTAAGTTTTGCAGGTAAATGGCTTTTAAGGAAAAAAATGCGCACGCCAAAAGAACTTTCACTTTCACCATTTTTTTACCTTCTTGTCAAGTAAATAAAGAATAATCGCAAGAAATTAGCTTTGTTTTCTAAGAGAAAGCAAATCTGACAATGGCTATATCTATTTTTGCAAATTTAAAGAGTTGCGTTGCAATGTCAGATGATACGAACGCAAGGAACTAACCAATAAAATAAATTTTACTTTTGACATAAATAATTGCATTTTGACAACTTTCACCGTATTTCTTGTTACAGATATCTAAATAATTTGAAACTTTTTTCATTTGGGTATTAAAAATAATAGTTGTGTCACACTTGATTGAAACTCGCAGTCTAATAAAAAAATATAATGCTATAACCCTTTCGTGGGACATTTATTTTAACGTTTCAAACTTCAAAACAGATAATTTTATTCAATCGATCGAACAATTGATGACAGCGCAAAACGGAAGTGGATATTGTCTCCTCGTTTCAATTAACAAGATAATATATTAAAGGGTTTTGCGTCACATATTCTATGGCTAAATGGTTAGAGCGCTGCTCTTTACGACCGAGTTCGCTTCATATGCTTGCATGATGTTTGTAGCCATTCGGAATCGGCTTTAAACTGTTCTCGTCTCATTATCCCTCGTGTGAAAAAAATAGACCGTAGCGCTCCAAACAACCCCACAGGTGTATTTAAGAAGTTGTGATGCATATAATCTTCACCCGGCTATCGAAAGTTAATACCCTATCAATCAACAACATAAATAGAAATAAATCGCGTATTTCCATACGGTAAAAAAAACCATAATGCATCCAATAGTTATTTTAAACAAGCAAATTACAACGGAAATATAACTATTTGGAGATTTATTTTCAAAAATAACGTAGAATTCTCATTATTTTATTATTTCTTAGCACGGATAAAAGGAATCATTGTAATTGTTAAAATTTTTGGTTTATGATCAAATATGTGTCCTAAACTCCTCAGCGCAAAATCCCACGTGGGGCCAAAAAAATACGATTAAATATGATTTCTAGACAACAGCCCTCTGAGAAGCATTAAGCCCAATTTTATGGACACCTTACGACGAATCCAAGAAAGTGTTTAGTTCCAAAACAGTTTGGTCCTCAGTTTTCTAACTGAAGCAATGAAAATCTGAGTATTACCCAACATGAAGATCGAACATCGGACTTTAGTCTTGGGAAAGCGGAGATCTACACCAACATAAGTGGGCTTTAATGAAATATCTACATGTAAACAAATCCGAATATAACATACTAAATCTGTCGGACAGGATATTTTTAATTTTAATTGTTGTTTAAAAATTAATATGCCTAATCATAAACAGATTAAATAAACTCACATGATAGATAAAACCCACTGTTGTCGTAAACAAGCGAAATATATCGCTTGCTTTCTGTTTTTAAGAAACTGAATTCGATTGTCTATTCGGAGGGTAAACAAGCGAAATATATCGCTTGCTTTCTGTTTTTAAGAAACTGAATTCGATTGTCTATTCGGAGGGTAAACAAGCGAAATATATCGCTTGCTTTCTGTTTTTAAGAAACTGAATTCAGTTGTCTATTCGGAGGGTAAACAAGCGAAATATATCGCTTGCTTTCTGTTTTTAAGAAACTGAATTCGATTGTCTATTCGGAGGGTAAACAAGCGAAATATATCGCTTTGCTTTCTGTTTTTAAGAAACTGAATTCGGTTGTCTATTCGGAGTAAACAAGCAAAATATATCACTTGCTTTCTGTTTTTAAGAAACTGATTTCGGTTGTCTATTCGAGGGTAAACAAGCGAAATATATCGCTTGCTTTCTGTTTTTAAGAAACTGAGTTCGATTGTCTATTCGGAGGGTAAACAAGCGAAATATATCGCTTGCTTTCTGTTTTTAAGAAACTGAATTCGATTGTCTATTCGGAGGGTAAACAAGCGAAATATATCGCTTTCTTTCTGTTTTTAAGAAACTGAGTTCGGTTGTCTATTCGGAGGGGAGACAAGCAAAATATATCGCTTGCTTTCTGTTTTTAAGAAACTGATTTCGATTGTCTATTCGGAGGGTAAACAAGCAAAATATATAGTTTGCTTTCTGATTTTAAGAAACTGAATTCGATTGTCTATTCGGAGTAAACAAGCAAAATATATCACTTGCTTTCTGTTTTTAAGAAACTGATTTCGGTTGTCTATTCGGAGGGTAAACAAGCAAAATATATAGTTTGCTTTCTGATTTTAAGAAACTGATTCGGTTGTCTATTCGGAGGGTAAACAAGCAAAATATATCACTTGCTTTCTGTTTTTAAGAAACTGATTTCGGTTGTCTATTCGGCGGGTAAACAAGCATATCGCTTCTTTCCGTTTTTAAAAACTATTTCGAAAGGTCGATTTTAAAACATCTTTACGTAGCAGATTTTTAAGTTGTCCTGTGCACTTTCCAGTTCTTCCAGGGTCTGATTAACGCAAGAGCACTTGAGGTACGTCCCTGTGCACGAAAATTTAGTCGAGTGCTTGAAACACATATTAAATGAGGAAAAATTGCAAACATACGCTATCATCGTTAAATTTTAATAAGTTATTGCACGAGGTAACTGTGCTTGTCATGAACTCTCTTGTTTCCTTTTTTAATTTAAGCCAACCGATGGCCGATTGGTTAGGGTGCTGCAATTCAGTACTGGAGTTCGTGGGTTCGAATCCCACAGTGGTATGGATGTTTGTATCCGTTCGGAATAGGCTTTAAACTATAGGTCCCGGTCTCATTAGCCCTCGTGTTGCAAAAAGTAGACCGTAGTACTTCAAACCAAATCTATTTACTTTAATTTTACTGTTATTTACCTCATAATTCCCTCAACGAACCTGGGGCTCTTTTTTATCCTATGGATTACTGCATATTTATAAGACAGATTATTAGCAATGTACCACTATAAACCATTAAATCATCTCATCAATTTTAATTAATTTTTATTCTAATATTATTTATTTTCTGAACCACATAGCTTGTGAGTGTGACAAGGTACAAATAAAATTGGGTCACTCTAGGTCTTTAAGAGTCCTTAATTTTTAGCGTGGCTAAACAAAGATAATGATTACGTAAAATGAAAATTTGGTGTTTTTGATTTTGGATATTACTTTAATGCTAATTTCTTAAATATGTTTGCTAATTCAATGTTATAACTTTTATATGACTAATTATGATAATTTGTTGCTATAAATTTGCATGGAGGTAGAGGGGACAAAAATTATATTGTGCCTAGAATTTAATTTTTCGGGGTGTTATATATACATAAAAATTTAAATGTAACGACTTAAAATGTAACACATTGACTTTTTGTACCGATAAATTTGATTTATGAATTTGATTTTCGAACATGCGCAGGCAATAAGCAGTTTTACTCAGTTTTAAAACATTTTCCTAACAATTAATAATTTTACAAATATTTTTCTGTTTTCTTTTTAAAAAATTAATAACTCCAAAATTTCTCATTTGATAAACTTCCTGAAAAAAAAAAGACAGCATCCTACCAAATGACCACTGCGCTTTTTCTCCGGAAAGTCAAATATTTCGTTCGAGTACTTTCCACACCTATTAACGTAAACTATTGTTTACTCTCAAGCTTTGAGAAATATTTTTTATGTATCCCCTATATAATAATAGCCTAAGTTATCTGTCCGTCTGTCATTTTAGAGGCATCCATATTGAATTCTTGATGAGTTAGGGTTAGCAAATTTCAAAGCGAGTAAAGTTCATCTTCTCCTATGGATTCTAAAATAAATCTGTATAAATATGCTTTGTGTCACAGCAAAACATACTGCCATCTTTAAAAATGTCGAAATCCACCCCTTCAAAATTAACATTTTCTAGCATCAAGCCCCATTTTAAGAGCAAGCGATTAAATTTTTAAATTTAAATTTATCACATAATAACCAGGTAAAATAAATATTTTTTCTATCATTATGACATGATTCCTTTAACCATCTCACTTAATCATTTCTTATATTAAATTACTTACATATCATCTGCATTATTTTCACACGTTTTCTCACTGAACTTAGATATTACATAAATAATTTTCTTTTACGCTTGACTTTAATCGATTAGGTACATATGTGATAATTTTAAATTTAATCCTCGATTATATATTGTTGCAATGAAAATTTTATCACTGGTATTAACAACAAACTACCTCCAGGATGCAGAGAAAATGATAGTTTCATTCCTTTACTTCCATTAATTTACTGTGGCAAAACAATTGGGAAGAACTCAACTATAATTTCGACGTAGCTAAAAAAACTTTGAATTATATTTATAAATGAACTGAACGTGATTCTAGACTGCGTTCACAGAACGGGGATACTTTAGAGGATTATGAAGATAAACAAATTATTAAGCATGTACCACATAATTCTCAGCAAAGAAAAACCATTTTTTTTACCAGCCTCATAGGGTACTTTACAATTCTGGAAAATTAAAACTTTTACTGATTCTGTCATATGACGGGCCGTATGCTAGTGTAAAAATGGTTTTATTAGACATTTAGAAAATTGCGTACCATTTATTTGCAATCACAATAATCAACTGTAAATAAAGTAAAACATCTAACTTAATTTTCACCCGGCAGACGCCAGGTACATCAGCTAGTCTATATATATATATATATAAATTAATTTGTGTCTGTCTGTCTGTCTGTTGACTGTATAGACTCAAAAACCATACATCCAATCGCCGTGAAAATTTGTGAAATTCTTAGGTATATCCCTGGGAAGGTTTTGGTAAATTTTTAACGTTCGAAATCCATTCCTTCCCCCTTTTTCGAGCATTTCATGTCATTATTTCAAGCATTATTTTCCCCGGTTAAACGCAAACGATTAATTTTTTAATTTGTCGCATCATAACTAAGTGAATTATTTCTAGAATGTGACGTCATCCCAAGTAATTGTTTTAAACGCAGTTTTCCTACGTTAAAAGCAGAAGATTAAAATTTTCAATTTATCACATAATACATAGGTGAAAATAATATTTATTTTATCATTATGACGTCATTTCTATAAGTATTTCATTTATTCATTTCTTAATTTATATTATTTAAACATCGTCTGCGTAGTATCCATTCGATTTGACCTGGAAATTTAGATATAAAGTGATTCAATTTCACTTGTATGCGAGCAAATTATAGCATTTTTATATAAAAACTCATTTTAAATTTAATTCTCGGTTAATTTTTACGTTACAATGAAATGTTTATCAACAATATTCTAACAACAAAAAGTACGAATTTCAGTGACTCTCATGGACAAATAAAAACCTATCATTCGTTGTGTGCGAAAAAAAAATCTTTGTTTAAAGTAATATAGCTCACTGTAGCGAAGTACGGATACTCTTGATAGTGTTTAATAAATGTAACCAGGACTTCCAAATATAAATTTCTTATTCCGGTTCAACTAAAAAAAATATTTTCTCTACCGGTTTCCATTCAGCCAAAAATAACGGTTTTCGGTTCTGTTCCGAGTAAATAATTTTATGTATATTCTTGTTCGTACTAAAAATATAATTCTATTATAAACAAAAATGTTATTCTATTGAAATGTTGAAGATTTTATTTTTTTTTTTAAATTGGTACACTCTGTAAATGATTTTCTGAAAATTAATTGACATTCGTAAGGATACTGCTAAGAAGATTCTTCAAATTTGTGAACTTTCGTTACTCCAATTTGATATACGATTAATAAAAACACTTCTTTGAAGACCAGTTACCGTTGAATATTACACTAAGAGTGCTACCATATTGCAGTCGAGATATGTCACGGGCGACTTTTGCGCAGGCTTGCAACTGCTGAGGTACTTTCAAAAAGGTGAGAAAAGTCCAGAATAAGTGACTAAAAGGAAACTAAACATTGAAAAAAAAAACGATTTTTTCTCCTCTTGATTACAGACGCTATTATTAAGATTTTTCTATTTATTTTAAATCAAATGATTCATGCAATACATGATTTTAGCGCCAAATACAAAAAGGTTAAAATTTTGTTTAAACACAACTCAATATTGCTTTTTATTCAGGAAAATCTATAAATTAGATTTGAATACATCCAATACATTAATTTTATAGTCCCAATTTTCTGCATATATTAATGATGTTTTGAAAATATGTAAATAGCTAGATTAGAATGTTGTTAAATCATTCCGGGAAGCAATGCGCCAGATGGCGTCCCAGTCGTTTGATGTACTTAAAGAGTTGTGTTTGCGAGTGGCGTGAGCATAACGCCAAACCGCTGGCTCGAATTGTTTTATTAAAGATTTAGTTTTGTGATATTGAGTACTGGTCTTTTTAGCATTGTGTCATGTTTTAGTTACAGTCCACTGAGCATTTATTTTAGTGGGCTGTATTTAGATATAGTGAAGCGAATTGCCGCTTAGATATAGTGAAGCGAATTGCCGCTTAGATATAGTGAATCTGACTTGTTACATAAGCGTGAGAACATTGAATGGACAAAACGAAAGCATCCAGATAAGCGAGCTGAGAAAGGGTAAGTAACCCTTTAAAAATACGTTCCTTTTTGTGGATAATTTGTGTGCAATATAAGATTAATTGATAGTGTAGCGAAAATGGCTACTAATTTGAAAGATTTTCTTGCTAAAAAGAAAACTGCGAAATCAACGTTAACGAAGTTGAAACAAAAACTTTCTGAGTCAGATATAAGTGTTAGTAATTTAGAACTGTTGCGAACTAAATTTAGTAATTTGCAGAATGAATTTGATAGCATTTTTGATTCTATTATTAGTTTGAGTCCAGAGGAAAATATTGATAAGCTCACGAACGAGCAAGAAGATATAAATGGTATTCTAATTGATATAGAGTTTGATATTGATAGTAGATTAGCGAAAACTAATGTTAAAGAGAGTAAATCAGAAACCACAAAGTTTGTTTCTGAAAATTCTGTAGTTCGTTTACCGAAAATTTCGTTACCCACATTTTCGGGGGAAATGCATTCTTGGCTTTCTTTCAAAGATATTTTCAAAGCAAGTATTGATCAGAATCCTAATTTATCAGATGCTATAAAACTGCAATATTTAAAGTCGTCACTGAAAGGAGATGCCTTTCGAATAATCCAAACAATTTCTATAACTGACTCTAATTACAAGTTAGCATGGTCCCTCTTGGAAGAACGATATTCTAATACACGGGAACAAATTTATGCGCATCTCAAGAGATTTATAAGTATTCCAACAGTTCAAAATGAGTCTGCACCTGCGATTTTGAATTTGATTGATGCTACATGTGAGGTCATCAGATCATTGGAATGTTTAAAGCAAAAAATAGAAGGGTTTTCTTCAACTGTATTTGCGTATATTCTTAGCCAGAAACTTGATCAAAATACTAGATTGTGGTGGGAAAGAAATTTGAAAAAAGAAAAATTGCCCACAATATCAGAATTATTGGATTTTCTGAAAGATTACGCAAGAACTCTGAGTGCTACTAGGAATACTGTAATTCTTAAAAGAAATAATCCGAAAGTTACATCAATGGTTTCGTGTGTTACTGATAAAAATTCTAGCGTTTGTAAACTTTGTAATATGGAGCATAAGTTATTTAAATGCCCGAAGTTTAAAACTTTTAGCGTTAAAGAAAGAGTTGAGTTTGTTAAGAAACAAAATTTATGCTTTTGTTGTTTTGGTACTCATGCTGTAAAGAATTGCCATTCAACTTACTCTTGTCGATTATGCAAAAATAAAAAGCACAACTCGCTACTTTGTTTTGAGAGAGACAAAACGTTCTCGAAAAATTCGAAGAATTGCGAAGTTCTGTCGCCATTGTCAGGTGAAAGGTCAGACGTCAGTCGGTCTGAATTGAATGCAGATGCGAAGCCTTTCGAATGTACAAGCGATACTGGAAATCAATGTTTCATAACAGCGGCTAATGAAAATAACAAAAATAGTTTCAAGAGAGTGCTTTTACAAACAGCTGTAGTGTTTATTAGGGGTAAAGAGGGAAATTTTATACCAGCTAAAACTTTGTTTGATAATGGAAGTATGATTAATCTGTGCTCATCTGAATTAGCTGATAAGCTTCATTTGCAGAAAGAAAATGTTAATTTATCGGTAGGTTGTTTATCTGGGATTTCAACTACATTAAAATCAAAAGTTAATGCAATTATTTATAATATAGAAAAAACTTATAGTCGTAAATTAGACTTTTTTGTAATCCCAAAATTACTCATTTGATGCCTTTAAAACAAATTGAGATCTCTAATTTTACTATTCCTAAAGGAATCAAGTTAGCTGATCCGGACTTCAATAAAGGGGGAAAAATACAGTTGTTAATTGGTTCAGAAATATTTTTTGATTTGATAAAATCTGGGCAAATATATGTACCCAACTCAAATTTAGTACTGCAGAACTCGGCGTTTGGATATTTAGTAAGTGGGAGTATTGAAGATTTGCCAAAAGATGGCCAACTTACGCATTGTGGTTTAGTTTGTGAAAATGTCGAAACACAGTTGAAACAATTTTTTGACTTGGAATCAATTGGTATTAAAGATGATCCCAACTGTTATGACGAAGATAAAGCCCTAGAGATATTTAATAAAACCGTTGACTTTAGAGACAATCGTTATGTTGTTAGTTTACCCTGGAAGAAAAACTGGGAACAATTGGAGGACAATTTTTCAGTAGCAGAGAATAGACTAAAAAGTTTAGCGAGACGAATGCAGTATGACAATACTTTGTACTTAAATTATAGAGAAATTTTAAACGAGTATCTTAATCAGGACATAATAGAACGAGTATCAGATACTTCGAAACCGGAAAACAGGCCAGTTTTTTATTTGCCGCATCAAGCTGTGTACAGGCAAGAAAGTGTTACTACAAAAATGCGTATTGTATTTGAAGCCAGTTCACATGAAGTAGGACGTTTATCCCTGAATGACTGTTTGTGGCAAGGTATTAACTTAAACCCGAATATGTTTCATTTGCTTGTATATTTTAGACTAAACGAAGTCGCGATTTTAGGAGACATAGAAAAAGCATTTTTACAGATCGTCTTAGCTGAGAAAGACAGAGATGCAGTGAGATTTCTTTTCGTTGAGAAAAATGATGCCGATTTGCATAATCTTGAGAGCCAGTTAGAGGTGTACAGATTCAAGCGTGTACTTTTTGGTGTAAATTCCAGCCCATTTCTACTAGCAGCAACTATCAAACTACATATTCAAAAATTTAGAGATGTGAATCCAGAAGTTTTTCGAATTCTTGATACGTGTATGTACGTAGACGACCTTATTACAGGAGCAGATAATGAGATAGAGGCCTTTAAAATTTCCACTGCAGCTAGAGAAATTATGAGTACAGCTGGCATGAATTTGCGAAAATGGGTGACGAATGATGAGAGTTTGACTAGGAAATGGAACGAAAAGCATTTTGACATTCACCCACTAAGTTCAAATGACTCGGATGAGAAGATATTGAAAGTTTTAGGTATTCAATGGAACATTCAAGAAGATAATTTGAGTATTGAGACTGCTTATTTGATTAAAGCATTAAAAGAAAAGAAACACACAAAATGTATTATTCTTCAAACAGTGGGGAAGGCATATGATCCCCTTGGATTAATCACACCCTTGACTGTTAGGTTAAAGTTTTTGCTGCAAAAAGCTTGGTTAAGGAAATTACCATGGGACGTTGAGCTTCCTTCAGATTTAAGCGACGAGTGGTCCCAGTGGTGTAGTGAGATATCGCATTTTAATGACTTCAGAGTTCCAAGATTTATTTTGAATTCATGTGATGGAAACGTAGAGATCCATGTTTTCTCAGATGCAAGCCAAAAATCATACGGAGCAGCTGTTTATGTTAGAGTGCAAAATCGCGAAAAGGTTTCTGTAAATTTGATAGCTTCTAAAAGCAGAGTTGCCCCGGTAAAAAGAGTATCTTTGCCTAGACTGGAACTACTTGGTGCGCTGATTGCTGCCAGACTAGGTGCGGAAGTTAAAAAGGTACTTGATCGTAAAAGATCATCTAATATCTTTTTTTGGAGTGATTCTAAAGTCACATTATACTGGATAAAGGGATCAAGCAGAAAATGGAAGTCTTTTGTACAAAATCGTGTCAACGAAATTCAGAAGTTGACCAATCCAGATTCTTGGGTTTATTGCTCAACCAAGGACAATCCCGCAGATCTCCTAACACGAGGAGTTGGTGCCTCTTCACTAGTGAACAGTTCCAAATGGTGGACTTGTGCAGACTTCCTTATAGAGCCACATACTTCAAATAAGTACTTACAGACTACAGTTCTAGAGTATCTGACACCAACTGAAAGAGAATCCTGTTTGCACGAAGGCAAAGATTCTGTTGAGAATGATGTCAATGACGGTTCCGAGAGAATTATGCTGATTCATGAAGACTTTAAAATTTATGATGAACTCTTGAACATTAGTAACAATTATTATAAAATAATTAATGTTCTTTCTTATATTTTTAGGTTTATATTTAATTGTAGGTGTAAAAGCAAAAGAATTGGTCCTCTTAGTACAGATGAGGTGAAAGCTGCCAAAGAAAAAATAATTGCCTATGAGCAAAAAACTCTGGTTTGTAAGGGAGTCGTAACAGGTAACTTAAGAAATTTACACGCCTTTGTTGATAGTAAAGGAATACTACGGGTAGGTGGTAGACTTGAGAAAGCATCTTTGCCTTATTCCCAAAAGCACCCTGTGATCCTACCAAGAGATTCTAGGTTAAGTAAGATTTACTTTTGTACTATGCACAAACGATTATTGCATGTTGGCCCTCAAGGCTTACTTAACGCTGTACGCTTGAAGTTTTGGCCTTTAGGAGGCAGAGATTTGGCTAGAAAAACTGTACACATTTGCGTGACCTGTTTTAAATACAGACCCATTTTGTCTTCACAGATTATGGGTAATTTGCCACATGAAAGGGTAAATAGATCACCCCCATTTAGTGTGACAGGCTTGGACCTGTGCGGGCCATTTTTCGTTGCTTACAAAAATCAAAGAAAAGGTTTGCTTAATAAGATTTACACATGTGTATGTATATGCTTCATAACACGTGCTATCCACCTTGAGCTTTTGTCAGATTTAACTTCTACTGCCTTAATTGCCACCCTTAAGCGCTTTATGTCTCGGCGCGGCAAATGTGCGAAAATATTCACAGACAATGCTACTAATTTCGTGGGAGCCAATTCTCAATTGAAAAAGTTTTACAATGCTGTGAATTTTCCTGACAAAATTTTAGCCTCATATTTTACTTCTGAAGAAATAGACTGGAAATTTATCCCCCCAAGGTCCCCACATTTCGGAGGGTTATGGGAGGCCGGTGTAAAATCTGTAAAACATCATTTAAAGAGAGCGATAGGAAATTTACGTTTTACATACGAAGAGTTTGAGACCATTATCGTACAAGTAGAAGGCATATTAAATTCTAGGCCACTTACACCAATTTCAAATGATTTTGACAGTTATGAAGTATTGACACCTGGACATTTTTTAATTGGGAGATCGATTAGCGCAATCCCAGAGCCAATGGTAGTGGATGTAAAGGAGAATCGCTTAAGTCGTTGGCAAAGAACGACAAAAATTGTCCAAATTATCTGGAAAAAATGGTCAATGGATTATCTAGGAACACTACAACAGAGAAACAAGTGGCAAGTAGAAAAAGATAATTTATCTGTAGGAACCATGGTACTCGTCAAGGAGGACTTTTTACCTGTTTGTAAATGGCTGATGGGTCGAATTGTCGAGGTTTATCATGGCTCAGATGGCAAGGTAAGAACTGTAAAGGTAAAAACAAAAACAGGCGAAATAAAAAGGGCAATCACAAAGATTGCAGTACTTCCAATCGAAAGTTAATTTTTATCTGTTTTAAGCATAATTAGTGTTTTTTATTGTAATTTTTATCTGTGTTTAAGTATAATTAATGTTTATTGTAATCAGATAATTCCTTTGTTTGCATATGTTATGTTCAAGTGTGTTAAGAATGTAAAAAAAGAGAAAAAAAATTGTAAGTTTATTGAAATTGTGCAATTTCAATCCGGGGGAGTGTTAAATCATTCCGGAAAGCAATGCGCCAGATGGCGTCCCAGTCGTTTGATGTACTTAAAGAGTTGTGTTTTGAGAGTGGCGTGAGCATAACGCCAAACCGCTGGCTCGAATTGTTTTATTAAAGATTTGGTTTTGTGAAATTGAGTACTGGTCTTTTTAGCATTGTGTCATGTTTTAATTACAGTCTACTGACATTTAGCGAGAACAAAGTAGCTGTAAACAATATTTTGAAGCACTATAATTGATTTTATAATGTATATAATTTTTCCATCATAATATATATTATTTAAATAGTGTCTGCATTTTTTAATCCAATTTTATCCGAGATTGATTCTTTCCCAGTATGTACTAAGTTTAAAGTTTATCTTTGATTGATTTTTGGTATATTATAAAATGTTTTATTGTTAACTTTTTATAAATAAACCTTTTCTTTAAAGGGCAACTTTTATGAAGATAATATTACGGTCAAATAATCCTTTTCTAATGTTTTATGCCGTTATTTCAAAAGTAATTTTTATTGATTAAACTCACACAAATTTGAAAATCATGACATATTAAGTAGCTGTAAACAATATTTTGAAGCACTATAAGGACTTTTATAAAATATCTAATTTTTCCATTATAATATATGCTATTTTAATAGTTTCTGTATTTTTTTAATCCAAGTTTATCCGAGATTGATTCTTTTCCAGTATGTACTAATTTTAAAGTTTATCTTTGATTGATTTCTGTTATATAAGCTTTTTTCTTTAAAGGGAAACTTTTATGTAGATAATATTACAGTATTATAATTCCCTACCTTATTATTTATCCATATATATTAAGAGTTTTATTTGTATGTGTGATTACATTTGACTACTATGGCATATTAAGTAGCTGTAAACAATATTTTGAAGCGCTATAAGGAATTTTATAATAAGGAATATCTAATTTATCCATCATAATATATGTAATTTAAGTAGTGTCTGCATTTTTTTTAATCCAGTTTTATCCGAGATTGATTCTTTTCCAGTATTTACTAATTTAAAAATTTATCTTTGATTGATTTCTGTTATATCATAAAAAGGTTAATTGTTAACATTCTATGTATAAAAATTTTTTATTTAAAGGACAACTTTTATGTAGAAAATATTACTGTCAAATAATCCCCTTCCTTATTATTTATCCGTATGTATTAAGAGTTGCATTTGTATGTGTGTCTGTTTTTTTCATTAAATGCATAAAGTTGGTCCTAGTGTTAAATTTTAAACACCATCGTCATATCATTCAATAAATATTGTTGATACTAATCCTACTCATCCTATCATATGAAATATTAATATAGGAGAGATTTTTACACATTGGTATCGTTTACTCAAAACTATAAGCTCAGAATCAACCCATCGGCTTGTAAATGTTGTTCTTAATTTTTGCTACTTGAAGAATGCATTTTAAGACAAACATATTTATAAACCAAGTTCATGTTTGAAAAGAATTTTTCTGGCTTTCTTTAAACCAAAATATGAGATATGTTAAAATTTCCGGATAATGTCACATAACAATATAAGAGAGTTATTTTTATGTGTTAACATGTGTAATATATGTGGGTAGATATTTTTTTATTTTTTAAAGAATTTAGCTGAAGATAAATTTTCTCACTTTTAAACACCTTTTTAAGATATTACAACGGATGGCGATAAAACCTGGCAGCCTGTTGGCGAACTTTTTCAGAGCATTAACACAAGTCCTACTTTCACCAGATCTGAGCGAGGACTGACTTTTTATGCGAAATCACGGTCGCTTTATTTAGCTTTCAGGTTTCTGGAAATTTCCACAAGCTTCTAAGAAAATCCAGAGAAAGGGGAGGGGGGGTTCTTCAATAAATGTCGCCAAGTTCCCAAAATTTGGCGCCAAAAATGAGTAACCCAAAACTTCGACAAGGAGCCAATATCTCACCAGTTTGGAGAGATACCAGACAAATTACATGTTTACATCATTCTTAACAATATAAAAGGAATTTGAGAAAAACTTTCTTACTTAAAAGGTTAATTGGAAATATAATAAAATTTGTACATAAAAAGTCAACCTAAACCTTACATGAAAAACTAAAATCTTTATAATTAACGATAAAATGTAGTAAACTTATGTTCTAGGCTTCTATCATGAGAATGATAGTATCATAAGTATAAAATATTTATACAATATAATGGTGTACTCGCTAATGACTTTAAATGACCTTTCAAAATTTACAGAGTAAAATACGAAATAAACAATGATATTTCTAATACTAATTTATACAAATCCCCAAAGAAAAGTAAAAATACACGGGCTTAATAAAGAATAGAATGAAATATTGATAAAAAAAACCAAGTAATTATAGATATTCAATTTTAAGTTATTAAAAAATGAATATGTCTAAATCAATAAA
>JAGEOH010001484.1:0-19000 GCA_032207245.1 Pardosa pseudoannulata | reverse complement strand
TACCGTGTGGCCATAATTAAACTGACAGTGCTCACAGTGTTCTGTAGAGCGACCTATTTGCGAGAATGACGCCATATTTTGTAGGAAGATGAAACAAGAAAACGAAGGAAACGAAGGATTCCGCGAAAAAACAAATTAGTTCCAAAAGTCAGCTCTAGGGGAATATTTGGCTCTGTGTAATAGAAAATAGAGTGTTAACAAATGCAAATCAATACGGAAATTAATTTCTTAATTGTGCCAATGGATGTAATGTGAAATTTGAATAAAAAACTTCTTTTTCTGCCATATTGCACTTGAAATAATCAGAAAATGTGCATAATAAAAGGTAATTTTTATCCGTATTAATTTCCATTTTTTAACACTCTATTTTCTATAACCCAGCGCCAAATATTCCCCTAGCGGTGACATTTGGAACTAATTCGTTTTTTCCTGGAATCTTTCGTCCCCCGTTTTTTTTTAATCTTCCTACAAAATGTGACTTCATTCTTGCAAATATATCGCACTACAGAACACTGTGAGCACTGTCAGTTTAATTATGACCACCCGGTATATATATATATATATATATATATATATATATATATATATATATATATATATATATATATATGCATATATATATATATATGTGTGTGTGTGTGTGTGTGTGTGTACGTATGTATGTATGTATGTAAGGAAAATTCTCAGGGGTCTTCAAAACTTAAATCAAGGGTTAAAAATCCACTTGTCATTTGGCATTCCCATTTTTAACCCCTAAACTAAATTGACCACTGATGCTACAGTGAAAGCCCTCAGAGAAGGAGCCCGACCAATTATAACTCTACATGGCCCTAGCGGACAATTTAGGAAATATCCAAATAAAAAGGAGATACACTCTGACGGAGGCAGATTTTTTTCCCACAGATGTTGAGCCAGGTGTTAGTGGTCTTTTACATATAACTTCATGCTAGCTGACCCTTCAGTTTGTCCTGTCCCCATGATGAGATGGGAACCCGTCCTCCAACTTTATCTCGATAAAGATCTTTAGCTAAAACGGTATCATTTTTATGGCCATGACTGCAATCATCCATTGTGAAGTTCGTCTCATTACACACACACACACGCACACACACACACACATACATATATATGTAAGGAAAATTCTTAGGGGTTTTCAAAACTTAAATCAAGGGTAAAAATTCCCGAGTCATTTTCCATTCCCCTTTTTAACCCCTAACCTAAATTGACCACTGGGGCTACAGGTTACGCCCTCAGAGAAGGGGCCTGGCCAATTATAAACCTACATGGCCCTAGCGGACAATTTAGGAAATTTCCAAATGAAAAGGAGATACACGCTAGCGGAGACAGATTTTTCTAGAGATATTTTCCCACAGATGTTGACCCAGGTGTTACTTGTCTTGTACGTAGAACTCCATGCTAGCTGACCCTTCAGTTTGTCCCTATGATGAAATGGGAACCCGTCCATGACTGCAACCCCCCATCGAGAAATCAGTCTCATTACATTATATATATATATATATATATATATATATATATATATATATATATATATATATATATATATTCTGTTGGACCCCCGCGAAGACGCGAAAGTGCCGCAACAGGACTCGGCAATGTCTCGGCTATTGTCTGATATAGTGCTGGAGTTAAATGACACCATGAATCCGGCAGGACTGTCCGTAAATCCGTAACAGTACGAGATGGTGGATATCTCCTCTGAACAGCACGTTGCAAGGCATCACAGATATGCTCAATAATGTTCACGTCTGGACATTTTGGTGGCTAGTTGAAGTGTTTACAGTCGGAAGAGAGTTTCTCCAGTCACCTGAAGCAACTCTAGATGTATCAGTTAGCATTGTCCTGTTGGAATTTCCCAAGTCCATCGGAATTCACAATGGACATGAATGAGTGCAGCTGATCAAACAGGATGCTTACGTACGTATCACTGGTAATATTTCTTTGGTAATATTTCTCAAAGATTCATTTGCTGGAAATTTAAAGTAACTTCTGAGGACGTTACAGCTTATCTATATATATATATAAATGAATTTGTGTCTGTCTGTCTGTCTGTACTCGATAGACTCAAAAACCATGCATCCAATCGTCGTGAAATTTTGGGAAATTATTAAGTACATCCTTGGGAAGGTTATTGTAAATTTTTAACGTTCGAAATCCATTCCTTCCCCCTTTTTTGAGCATTTTATGTCATTATTCCAAGCATTATTTTCCCCGGTTAAACGCAAACGATTAATTTTTTAATTTATCGCATCATAACTAAGTGAAAGAAGCAATATTTCTAGCAATGTGACGTCATCCCAAGTAATTGTTTTAAACGCAGTTTTCCTCGGTTAAAAGCAGGAGATTAAAGTTTTCAATTCATCACATAATAAATAGGTGAAAACGATATTTTTCTATCATTATGACGTCATTCCTTTAAATATCTCATTTATTCATTTCTTATTTTATGTTATTTAAACATCGTGTGCCATTCCATTTGGTTAGTCCTGGAAATTGAGATATAAAGTGATTCACTTTCATTTCTTTTTGCCGCAAATTATATCATTTTTATATAAGAACTTATTTTATCGAACGTTTCATTACTATCGAAATTTACTATCGAAACGTTTCATATGTAATGTTTTTTCGCAATCTCTACCAAATTTTTATTCATTGCATAAGAATTTATATTTCATAAAACTGAGTATACATTTCTAAAGCGTCAAATATTTCCTTAATTCACACAGGATTTAATACTGCAACAACAAACAAACTGAAAATAACATGTCATTAGAATTTTGCTAACCTTAACTCATCAAGAATCCAATATGGATGCCTCTATCCATTCCAGGTCCAACCGCTTCATAAATTCGAGGACAGATGGACAGATAACTTAGGCTATTTTTATGTACCGGATTCTTGACTTCCAAACGTTTCATATGTAATGTTTTTTCGCAATGTCTACCAAATTTTTATTCATTGCATAAGAATTTATATTTCATAAAACTAAGTATACAGTTCTAAAACGTCAAATATTTCATTAATTTACACAGGATTTAATACTGCAACAACAAACAAACTGAAAATAACATGTCATTAGAATTTTGCTAACCCTAACTCATCAAGAATCCAATATGGATGCCTCTATCCATTCCAGGTCCAACCGCTTCATAAATTCGAGTACAGATGGACAGATGACTTAGGCTATTTTTATGTAGGGAATCTTTCACTTCCAAACGTTTCATATGTAATGTATTTTCGCAATCTCTACCAAATTTTTATTCATTGCATAAGAATTTATATTTCATAAAACTGAGTATACATTTCTAAATCGTCAAATATTTCATTAATTTACACAGGATTTAATACTGCAACAACAAACAAACTGAAAATAACATGTCATTAGAATTTTGCTAACCCTAACTCATCAAGAATCCAATATGGATGCCTCTATCCATTCCATGTGCAACCGCTTCATAAATTCGAGGACAGATGGACAGATAACTTAGGCTATTATTATATACAAATTGTACCAAATTTTTATTCATTGCATAAGAATTTATATTCATAAAACTGAGTATACATTTTCGAAAGCGTCAAATATTTCCATTAATTTACCAGGATTTAATACTGCAACAACAAACAAACTGAAAATAACATGTCATTAGAATTTTGCTAACCCTAACTCATCAAGAATCCAATATGGATGCCTCTATCCATTCCAGGTCCAACCGCTTCATAAATTCGAGGACAGATGGACAGATAACTTAGGCTATTATTATGTAGGGGATCCTGGACTTCCAAACGTTTCATATGTAATGTTTTTTCGCAATCTCTACCAAATTTTTATTCATTGCATAAGAATTTATATTTCATAAAACTGAGTATACATTTCTAATGCGTCAAATATTTCATTAATTTACACAGGGTGTAATACTGCAACAACAAACAAACTGAAAATAACATGTCATTAGAATTTTGCTAACCCTAACTTATCAAGAATCCAATATGGATGCCTCTATCCATTCCAGGTCCAACCGCTTCATAAATTCGAGGACAGATGGACAGATAACTTAGGCTATTATTATATATTGAATCCTGGACTTCCAAACGTTTCATATGTAATGTTTCTTCACAATCTCTACCAAATTTTTATTCATTGCGTAAGAATTTATATTTCATAAAACTGAGTATACATTTCTAAAGCGTCAAATATTTCCTTAATTCACACAGGATTTAATACTGCAACAACAAACAAACTGAAAATAACATGTCATTAGAATTTTGCTAATCCTAACTCATCAAGAATCCAATATGGATGCCTCTATCCATTCCAGGTCCAACCGCTTCATAAATTCGAGGACAGATGGACAGATAACTTACTGTATTATTATATATTGAATCCTGGACTTCCAAACGTTTCATATGTAATGTTTTTTCGCAATCTCTAACAAATTTTTATTCATTGCATAAGAATTTATATTTCATAAAACTGAGTATACATTTCTAAAGCGTCAAATATTTCCTTAATTTACACAGGATTTAATACTGCAACAACAAACAAACTGAAAATAACATGTCATTAGAATTTTGCTAACCCTAACTCATCAAGAATCCAATATGGATGCCTCTATCCATTCCAGGTCTAACCGCTTCATAAATTCGAGGACAGATGGACAGATAACTTAGGCTATTTTTATGTAGGGAATCCTTGACTTCAAAACGTTTCATATGTAATGTTGTTTCGCAATCTCTACCAAATTTTTATTCATTGCGTAAGAATTTATATTTCATAAAACTGAGTATACATTTCTAAAGCGTCAAATATTTCCTTAATTCACACAGGATTTAATACTGCAACAACAAACAAACTGAAAATAACATGTCATTAGAATTTTGCTAACCCTAACTCATCAAGAATCCAATATGGATGCCTCTATCCATTCCAGGTCTAACCGCTTCATAAATTCGAGGACAGACGGACAGATAACTTAGGCTATTATTATATAGGGAATCCTTGACTTCCAAACGTTTCATATGTAATGTTTTTTCGCAATCTCTACCAAATTTTTATTCATTGCATAAGAATTTATATCTCATAAAACTGAGTATACATTTCGAAAGCGTCAAATATTTCCTTAATTTACCAGGATTTAATACTGCAACAACAAACAAACTGAAAATAACATGTCATTAGAATTTTATCTAATCCTAACTCATCAAGAATCCAATATGGATGCCTCTATCCATTCCAGGTCTAACCGCTTCATAAATTCGAGGACAGATGGACAGATGACTTAGGCTATTTTTATGTATGGAATCCTTGACTTCCAAACGTTTCATATGTAATGTTTTTTCACAATCTCTACCAAATTTTTATTCATTGCATAAGAATTTATATTTCATAAAACTGAGTATACATTTCTAATGCGTCAAATATTTCATTAATTTACACAGGGTGTAATACTGCAACAACAAACAAACTGAAATAACATGTCATTAGAATTTTATCTAATCCTAACTCATCAAGAATCCAATATGGATGCCTCTATCCATTCCAGGTCTAACCGCTTCATAAATTCGAGGACAGATGGACAGATGACTTAGGCTATTTTTATGTAGGGGATTCTTGACTTCCAAACGTTTCATATGTAATGTTTTTTCGCAATCTCTAACAAATTTTTATTCATTGCATAAGAATTTATATTTCATAAAACTGAGTATACATTTCTAAAGCGTCAAATATTTCCTTAATTTACACAGGATTTAATACTGCAACAACAAACAAACTGAAAATAACATGTCATTAGAATTTTGCTAAACCTAACTCATCAAGAATCCAATATGGATGCCTCTATCCATTCCAGGTCTAACCGCTTCATAAATTCGAGGACAGACGGACAGATAACTTAAGCTATTTTTATATATTGAATCCTGGACTTCCAAACGTTTCATATGTAATGTTTTTCGCAATCTCTAACAAATTTTTATTTATTGCATAAGAATTTATATTTTATAAAACTGAGTATACATTTCGAAAGCGTCAAATATTTCCTTAATTTACACAATATTTAATACTGCAACAACAAACAAACTGAAAATAACATGTCATTAGAATTTTGATAACCCTAACTCATCAAGAATCCAATATGGATGCCTCTATCCATTCCAGGTCTAACCGCTTCATAAATTCGAGGACAGATGGACAGATAACTTAGGCTATTTTTATGTAGGGAATCCTTAACTTCCAAACGTTTCATATGTAATGTTTTTTCGCAATCTCTACCAAATTTTTATTCATTGCATAAGAATTTATATTTCATAAAACTGAATATACATTTCGAAAGCGTCAAATATTTCCTTAATTCACACAGGATTTAATACTGCAACAACAAACAAACTGAAAATAACATGTCATTAGAATTTTATCTAATCCTAACTCATCAAGAATCCAATATGGATGCCTCTATCCATTCCAGGTCTAACCGCTTCATAAATTCGAGGACAGATGGACAGATAACTTAGGCTATTTTTATGTAGGGAATCCTTGACTTCCAAACGTTTCATATGTAATGTTTTTCGCAATCTCTACCAAATTTTTATTCATTGCATAAGAATTTATATCTCATAAAACTGAGTATACATTTCGAAAGCGTCAAATATTTCCTTAATTTACACAATATTTAATACTGCAACAACAAACAAACTGAAAATAACATGTCATTAGAATTTTGATAACCCTAACTCATCAAGAATCCAATATGAGTGCCTTATCCATTCCAGGTCCAACCGCTTCATAAATTCGAGGACAGATGGACAGATAATTTAGGCTATTTTTATGTATGGAATCCTTGACTTCCAAACGTTTCATATGTAATGTTTTTCGCAATCTCTACCAAATTTTTATTCATTGCATAAGAATTTATATTTCATAAAACTGAATATACATTTCGAAAGCGTCAAATATTTCCTTAATTTACACAATATTTAATACTGCAACAACAAACAAACTGAAAATAACATGTCATTAGAATTTTGATAACCCTAACTCATCAAGAATCCAATATGGATGCCTCTATCCATTCCAGGTCTAGCCGCTTCATAAATTCGAGGACAGGTGGACAGATAACTTAAGCTATTTTTATGTATGGAATCCTTGACTTCCAAACGTTTCATATGTAATGTTTTTTCGCAATCTCTACAAATTTTTATTCATTGCATAAGAATTTATATTTCATAAAACTGAATATACATTTCGAAAGCGTCAAATATTTCCTTAATTTACACAGGATTTAATACTTCAAAAACAAACAAACTGAAAATAACATGTCATTAGAATTTTATCTAATCCTAACTCATCAAGAATCCAATATGGATGCCTCTATCCATTCCAGGTCTAACCGCTTCATAAATTCGAGGACAGATGGACAGATAACTTACGGAATTTTTATGTATTGAATCCTGGACTTCCAAACGTTTCATATGTAATGTTTTTTCGCAATCTCTACCAAATTTTTATTCATTGCATAAGAATTTATATTTCATAAAACTGAGTATACATTTCTAATGCGTCAAATATTTCCTTAATTCACACAGGATTTAATACTGCAACAACAAACAAACTGAAAATAACATGTCATTAGAATTTTATCTAATCCTAACTCATCAAGAATCCAATATGGATGCCTCTATCCATTCCAGGTCTAACCGCTTCATAAATTCGAGGACAGACGGACAGATAACTTAGGCTATTATTATGTAAGGAATCTTTGACTTCCAAACGTTTCATATGTAATGGCAATCTCTACCAAATTTTTATTCATTGCATAAGAATTTATATTTCATAAAACTGAGTATACATTTCTAAAGCGTCAAATATTTCCTTAATTTACACAGGATTTAATACTGCAACAACAAACAAACTGAAAATAACATGTCATTAGAATTTTGCTAACCTTAACTCATCAAGAATCCAATATGGATGCCTCTATCCATTCCAGATCTAGCCGCTTCATAAATTCGAGGACAGATGGACAGATAACTTAGGCTATTTTTATGTACCGGATTCTTGACTTCCAAACGTTTCATATGTAATGTTTTTTCGCAATCTCTACCAAATTTTTATTCATTGCATAAGAATTTATATTTCATAAAACTGAGTATACATTTCGAAAGCGTCAAATATTTCCTTAATTTACACAGGATTTAATACTGCAACAACAAACAAACTGAAAATAACATGTCATTAGAATTTTGCTAATAATAACTCATCAAGAATCCAATATGGATGCCTCTATCCATTCCAGGTCTAACCGCTTCATAAATTCGAGGACAGATGGACAGATAACTTAGGCTATTTTTATGTAGGGAATCCTTAACTTCCAAACGTTTCATATGTAATGTTTTTTCGCAATCTCTACCAAATTTTTATTCATTGCATAAGAATTTATATTTCATAAAACTGAGTATACATTTCTAAAGCGTCAAATATTTCCTTAATTTACACAGGATTTAATACTGCAACAACAAACAAACTGAAAATAACATGTCATTAGAATTTTGCTAACCTTAACACATCAAGAATCTAATATGGATGCCTCTATCCATTCCAGATCTAACCGCTTCATAAATTCGAGAACAGATGGACAGATAACTTGGGCTATTTTTATGTATGGAATCCTTGACTTCCAAACGATTCATATGTAATGTTTTTTCGCAATCTCTACCAAATTTTTATTCATTGCATAAGAATTTATATTTCATAAAACTGAATATACATTTCTAAAGCGTGAAATATTTCATTAATTTACACAGGATTTAAAAATCGTTTGCAGTTTGTTGCAAATTTTGGTTTTGCTATAAAGTTTTTATAAAAATATATATGGAATAAAATTGTTGTTCTAAGAAGACTGGAAAATGTTTCGTTTCTTTTAATTGGAATATTATGCCTGATTAGGGGATAAGAATATAATATAGCTCAAACTAAGTGTATAATTAATTTAATATCGTAGTATTACACGATACTGTAAACAAATTTGTCTATAGCCACAACAAGGCACCGACGCCACTTGGCGACAGGCAACAAGGAGGAAAAGACTCATTACATTAGCAGGTGATATTTATTTAAAAATATTAATAAAATATAATAGAAACCCAACTGAAAAAAACAAGCTGAAATAATAAAATCTGAATAAAAAAACAGATATAATGAAAGAAAATAAAACATGCAGTTACTTGTCGGTAGTAAATACAAATGTGTTTCAGTAGTGTAGCAGAGTGAGTTTTACTGTTTGAACAACGCACAGCGGATCTGCGCACTAGCGCTTGCTCCTCGCTTCGCCAATGACATCACTCGCTGGTTGTTACGCGCGAAGATCGGACGTATGTCGTTTCGTAGTACTTATAAATAAAAGGTTTTATATTTTTGCATAAATCCTGGAACTCGTCATTTGGATTCAGATTATATTATCCACTTCTTCACTTCAACAATGATGACGCCGGATTCCACAGGTTGCTCCTCTTCGTGATAAAAGACAATTTTGTTTTCTCCATAATTCACTTTCGATTGACTTTCGAATGGCTGAATCAGCGGCAGTCCGGATACCTGTCTACAACCCCGTAGATCCAGCCCTATGGCTCGCAATGTGTGAATCTACATTTGAACTTGCACACCTAAAGCCATAATGGATGCGAAGACGAAGTTCAATGAGGAATTTGCACATGTGGGGGATTCGAACAACTTAGTGTTTTTCTGATAATTTCAGACTCGTAGATTCCAAAAATGTTCTCAAAAATGTAAAAAACTGGGTCCATCATTTAAAAAATTAATTTTAAAGTTAAGCGAAAATCACGTGACATCAAAACGCTCCGTGATTGGTTGTGATGTCATCGTTCATGCAGACCAATATTTTTGTATTGCTTTTAAGCGCGCACTATTTTCCGATTTTGTTTTTGCAAGTTCCTGAAAAATTTCTAGCTATCAAAATTTATTTTTATTTAAACCTGAAGGTTTATTTTATCGATCTAGATAGCTTAGTTATCTCAATTTGTCATAAATGTCTCTTCTACCTGGATTTACCAAAGAACAATCAGACAACTTCCCGAAAATTGACAGCATGTCAATGTTTTTTTTTCTTGGCAAAAAACCCAGATTTTATGGGAGCAGAAATACGAGGAATTAAAACCCAAAGGTATGTAAAATCATTTATATTTTTTTCCAATTTTACTTAACATGTATTAATACTTTATTCATGCTAAACACAGCTCTTTTGTTTGTAAACACAAACAAGTCAAATAAATATACATATATCATATACACACACATTTGTAGTAGCATCGTTTTTTATAAATAGAGACGGATGTAATATTAAAATAAAAATTAGAGGAGGTATTTATTGTGAGACCGGTCTCATTAGCCTTCGTGTTGCAAAAAGTAGACCGTAGCACTCCAAAACCAAACCAAATCAAAACCAAACCAATTCTTAGATATTTTAAATATGATGAAAAGAAATCTAAAATCTTTAAACGGCTTTACTTAATTATTTATACATTTTTAAATAGCAATACAATTTTATTGCCTTTAATATTAATGTCAAATTAAAAAATGTATAAAATTTCTCAAATTAAATTTAATTTTTAAAGTAATATCATTATTAAGTATTTTAAAAATATTATACTTTTTTTTCAAATTAGTCACCAATTTAATCGAAAAATATCACTGTGATTTGATACACAAGAAAGTATGCATCTCGGAAGAAAATATTTATAATACCTTGAAAATACATAACCTTCCCCTCCCCCGAGTTATTTATTAGATAATTATATGCTTTAGATATTTTTATGCTTTATAAAACATTTATTGTACTTAAACTATGTGATAATACTCGAAAATTAGCAGTTTTAAAAGTTAAATAGCAGTGGTTAATCAACAATCCTTTTAAAGGTATAGATGTATTTTTATATACTTTAATTGTTCTAAATTAGTAATATTTAAACAAAAGCAAGCATTTACTTACCGAGAAATGGTCTTCACAAACCCATAAAGATGATTTATATGATAATTTGGGGTTTAATTTCTCATCCCTTTTCATCGCAGTTGTCCAGATTTTACGTGTATGTGGGTCTTTCGGGACGCTGAAAAATATCTTCTCATTGCAATTAGTTGTTGTATTTTTACAGAGTGGCACAATACAATATTTAGAGTATGATTTTTTAATGCCAGACATAACAAAAAAATTTCTATTATATGCGATACTTTACACAAAAACAAATTTAAAAGTCGCCTTTTAACATGTAAACAGCATAGGCGCTCGGTGTCGACATGAACGATGACGTCACAAACTCGGCGGAGAAAAAGTATCGTTTTTGAGAGACGTTAAAGAGTCCGCTATAAAACCCATTAGAAATCACTCATTAGGCCCCCAGATGAAAGAAAAATAGCTACTGTCCTGCTTACTTTTTTGTCTTCTATCGTTTAAAATCAAAATTAGAAAACGTGAAAATTCCTCATTAAGCATCGAAGCTTTGGGACGAGAATTTTGCTCGAATTGGAATTTTGGTTTAACAGATACATTTCTGTTCACACTTTCTAGAACTTGGCATCTTTTTTCTAGAAATTGAATAAATGTTTGCCAAGTAGGAACTTCAATAGGTTCAATGGAAAGTTCGAATTATTTACGTGTTTCGCGATCAAGTTTTTGTAACATTATGTTTATTAAGAGAATTTCTGAAAAATTATTGTTTTCGAATTTCAAAGTTTTTAATGCTCTTATATGTTTAAGTAATTTATCGATTAAGTGCCTGAGATCCTTGGCAGATTCGTGAGACATTGTTTCAACATTAACCAATGCGTTTACATGCATGTCAACAATAATTCGTTTGTTTTCGTAACGCTCCGTAAATGCCTTCAGCAGCGTTTCATACGTATCATCTGACGTTTGTAATTGTTTGGCACTACCTTTAAGAGCCGCTTGCAAATAATATAGTTTTTGAGAATCATTCAAGTTATTTTCAGAAATCAAACACATGAATTGTTCTTTAAAAACAAACCATTCTTCGTATTTACCATCAAAACTAGGTAAGGGAATATCTGGTAATTTAATATTAGAATGTTCTTTGACTTTACCGGCATCAACATTAGAAACAGTATTAGAATCAGTCTTTAGAGAATTAATTAATATCTTAATTCTTACCTCTAAATTTTCCAAACGAAAGTAGAGGTCAATCAGCTGTTGATCCTGGTCTTTGAATTCTTCGTCACTAAGAACCTCGTAGTATTTCTCCTTCAGATCATCTAGTTCCGATTTTAAATCCTTTACGGAGTCAAGTTTTGATTTCAGCTCAATTGCATTCATAGTTCTGGTTTCGTCCGAGACATCGGCTTCGTACTTAGTTAATCTTGACTTTAGATTACCTCGCTTTCGATTCAAAATCTTTGTATCCATTTTATTTCGTGGAAAATCCTGCGGCTGAGAAGGACCAATTTTGTGTAAGTGCGCTGGATTTAAGCAATAACGACACGATTGTTTGCAATGCTGTTTTTATTTGTTCCGTCGAACAACATCGTTAGTGGACTGTATATTACAATACAGAGAGGGATTGTGGGAATGCTCGGAAAGCTCTTGGCGGCAGCGCGACCCATTGGTGATCGCCAAAGCGAATTCCCAACAACATTGATAGTGGCAATCTTTGCAAAATTGTTTGCCTGTTTAATGAATTCTTTGGAAAAGCCCATGTTCCGTCTCAGTGGCGCTCTGCCATTATTCTCCCTATTCTGAAGTCTAAGAAACCCAGTACACTGATTAACTTTTACATTAGCTTACCCCTTACTTCGGTTTGGTGTAAAAATCTTTGAACGCATTATACTCCACCGTCTCACTCTCTGGGCTACTTGCAACAATGTTTTTCCTCCTGGTCTCGGAGGCTTTCTTCCTAATAGGGATTTCCAAACTGTTCTGGCCAAGCTGAATCTCGATATCTTGGATGCTCGCCTGAACAGGAAATATTTTCTTCTTGAAAACTTAGACACTGAGAAAGTTATGATTCCATTTGGATTGATGGGTTGATCTACAAATAGACATCTATTAGTATTGGAGGGAATACACTATTATGGATTCCTAATTGGTTATATGATAGGCAGGCTAAAGTGAATTGGCGTAATTACATTTCCCCCCTACAAAATTAAAACTGGCATCCCCCAGGGTAGCTTACTGTCATCGTGTTTTTTTCTGTATACATGCAGGATATCTTTGAACCGACCCCGGCTCAGGTTACTATTTTGACGTACGCTGATGCCATTCTAGTACATGCTATTGGTTATAACCCCAAAAGGACGTGCAAGTAATAACAAATCGCTCTTGATAACATCCTGAAGTGGTGTGATTATTGGAGGCTTTCTATCTCACCCACGAAGTGTGCTGCCATTAATTTTTCTGGAAGACATGAACGAGACCCTGGAAGAGTATCACCTGAGGTCAACCTACTTCTTGGACCCAGCAGGAACCTTTGTTGTATTTAAATGGAGATTATTACCGAGGACCTTGCTTTTCAAAACAAAAATCTCTCAAATGCAACTGTCGCTGACTTATGGACGGAGTTTATGAATAATTTTCAGCTTGAGTGCATTTTAATTGCTACTAACACCAAGGATGAGGATAAAGTGGCCATCGTGGCCTACAATTACTCATTTAACTGTGGCAGAGCCATGCTACCCCACCAAATAAATTCGAGTTTTACCCTGGAGGGCCCTTGCCATCATTCTGGCTCTCGACATATTCTGCCAGCAGAGTGATCCTTTGTTAATTATATCTGATAATCTTTCCGTCCTCTTGGCTCATCAATCTGCTCACCCAAAGTCTCCTGCGGTCATCCTTCCACTGCAAAGTAAAATTAGCCAAGTAATTGGGAAAATCAAATCTATTAGATTGGTCTGAGCCCCTGGGCATCGTGGTATTAATCCAATGAGAAGGCTGATGAGTTGTGCAAACAAGGCGCTTATAGTACTGAACATCTTACTGTAGTAAGCCCAGAAGACTCTATCAGTAGGATTAAAAATAATATGTACACAGCGAGTGAGCATGAGTGAGACAGGAGTATCTACCGCCAGAGATATGGAGCGATTGATCTCCTGAATTAAATGCACCGTAAATGGATATTCTACCCCAGATTGATGTCTTGGTGGCTCGTTGGCGTACCAAAACAACACAATGCAATTACATATGGCACAAGTTGAATATGGCTCTTATCCCCTTGTACGATCATTGCACGGAAAACGACACTCCCGATCACATCTTACTTTACTATGTCAAGTTCCAGGCTCAGCGTCGTATCTTATTTAGAGCACTCAACATATGCGGTAATCCATCGTATGACTGTGTGATCAATTCAGCCACAAGATCGTGGCGTGGGCTGGTTGCCCTGGTGTGTTTTACATTTCGCTCCCTTGGGTGGGGTTAATTTGTCTGTTTTGTGTTTGCTTTTGTCCCCGTGGTGTTTGGTTGTTTGATGGGTTTTTCCTTCTTCCGTGTTGTTATCGTCATTGAATGTTTCCCTTATGGGGTTTATCGTCTTTTTGGGTTTAATATCTGATACCTGCGCTTGTTTTATCATGCTAGAGTTTAGCATGTTTCGCTTTGTACTTCTTCCTCTCTGGTTATGTCTGTAGAGATAAAGCCGGCCACATGGCTGTAGCATATATCTGACAAATGGCTCTAATAATAATAATAATAATACTATACACGGAAAAAATGTGTTTATTTACGTAGTATGTGAATCAAATATACAAGTCAGACCAATATATACTAACCAATTGTAAATGGCAAATAAATTAAACCTTGTTAATCTCTATTTATATCCTATTGAATAAAAATAACATTATTTATCAAGGCCGTAAGCAAGGGGATTTGGGGGACCAGTCCTTCCCCGAAATTCTAGAAGACTTTTTCACCAAAAGAAAGTATTCCACGTGTGTGTAATTTGCCTATCTGTATAAGAACATTAAAAAAAAAAACATGTTTCGTCTATAAAAAGTTTTGTTAGTCCGCTGTCCAAAAATTTAACATTTTCTCTATAGTCTGTTATATTTTGCCTTTTCTCGTTAGAAAGATAACAATATCATTACATCTTTTTAATTATTTTAGTTAAAAATGGATAACTGTCGTACCTCATCCATGCCTTAATACCTAAATTTAGTTTTACTGAATTATCATTCACAAATAACGATATCTTTCCTCTTTGGTTCAACCTGGAAATCAATTTCTGGCTACGGTCCTGCTATTTATCCATACAGATTAATATTATTAACTAGCATATAGCCCGTCATATGACGGGATCAATAAAATTTTCAATATTCCAGAATTGTAAAGTACCCTTTAAGGCAGGTAAAAAAAATGGTTTGTTGTTTGGCTGAGAATTATTTTACAACAAAATATTACCTTAAGAAAATTATTTACGTAATATCTAAGTTTAGTGATAAAACGTATGGAAATAATGCAGAAGATATTTAAATAATCTAAAATAAATGATTAAATGAGATGATTAAAGGAATGATGTCATAATGCTAGAAACTTTTTTTATTTTTACCTATTTATTATGTGATAAATCGATACATTTAATCATCTGCTCTTAAAATGGAGCTTGATATAATAATAGTAATACGTGAATTTAACAAAAAAAAAAAAAAAAAAAATCACAAAAATTTGAAAAATTGAAAAATAATAAAACAACTTTAGGAATAAGAATTCAAAAGAAAAAGCAGAAATTATTAAATTAATTAGACATTTAGAAAAATTCGGTTACGTCGGGGGCAGAACCATTAATCTGAGAAGTACGACGAACTAATGGGCAGACACTCTACCCCATTTGCTAGCTTACACGTGGTGAAGGAAATGGTTAGAATATATAAAGGTCAAGTAAAAACAGTCCAGAAATTTAAATATTGCACTCCGCCCTCGCCATCCTATAATAATGAATTTAGTATAGAATAAGGCTTGAAATAATAGCATTAAATGCTCGAAAAGTAGGGGATGAGGTGGATTTCGAACTCGCTTTAAATTTTACTAACCCTAATTCATAAAAAATCCAATATGGATGCCTGTATGTATTCCAGGTTCAACTGCTTCATGAATTTGCGGACAGACAACTTTGGCTATTGTTATATAGGGGATGAATGTTGTTCCATTTTATAATCAGGCTGACTAAAAATTATTCGTATAAAACTTTACTCACTTTGAATTTTCCTAACCCTGATTGATCAAGAGTTCAAAATGAATGTCTTATCGCGTATTACTACGATATTAAATTAATTATACACTTAGTTTGAGCTATATTATATTCTTATCCCCTAATCAGGCATAATAATCCAATTAAAAGAAACGAAACATTTTCCAGTCTTATTAGAACAACAACTTTTTATTCCATACTAATTTTTATCAAAACTTTATATCAAAAACCAAAATATGCAAACGATAAACTTGTAACAAACTGCAAACGATTTTTAAACTAAAAATAAATCATTGAGTCTGTGCTACCACAGTCTCTTTACATTCAAATTTCGGCGCCACAGTATCAGGAAAAAATTACTTGGTTCGTTGGCGCCATCTATTCACTAAAGGCGCCTCCACACTATGGTCCACTGCAAGCCATCACCACCGTCTGGAGGGGCTTTGGCTTACGGTGGCCGATGGCGGCAGACGATAAAATAGCCTTGGCGGACGATGGCTTCGGAGGCGGTTTTTCTCCAAAGATCAAAGGCAGCCAGATGCGCAACTAAAGTGCGCAGTAGACTCTATGGACGAACCACATGTTTGGCTCATTTAGTGGACCAGCGTGTGGATGCAACCCGTGAACCATCGTTCGATGTCACCATCAGGAAGTGGTGAAAAATCGGCCATAGTGTAGAGGCTACTAATATATTAACTAAAAAAAAGGTCATATTTATAATAAAAATATTTCCCTTTCATTCCACCATCCTTTTGTGATGATTTTAAAAATTTGAGTAATTCAAAGAATATTCAGCAATTCTTTTTTACTCTTTACTAAGTGAAATAATTATTAAATATTGCTGTATACTTTTGAGAGGAATAGTAAAATATAAACTTTTTAATATTATTTGACAGAAAAATGTAAGTTTCTACATTATTATATTGAATAACATTTTTTTTAAACAATGATTTATTTTTAAAAACCAGTCTGTTTACTTCCCATTATAGAGAGTTTGAGGTATAAAGTTTTTAATAGAAAACATTAATTTTAAAAACTTTAAAAAAAAGATGAAAATAAAAAAAATTAAGTAAAAATAAAAATTAATTTTAAAAATTGTCAAAAATGTAAATAAAATATTAGAAATGAAGCAAACATTCTAAAGCTCATTTCTTAACAAAAATTAATTTTATAAACTTAAAACGACAAAAAGTAACAAAAATGAAATTTAAAAATATAAAATTCAAGCAAAAAAAATAAAAAAAAAGGAGAAAATAGAAAATTAAATTAAAATATTGTCAAAAATGTAAATAAAAAATACAAAAACTGTCCAAGATCATACAAAATCACTTGATACTTTTAGTTAATATATTAGTAAATAGATGGCGCCAGTGAGACTGTCTAGATCCACTCATAGATCTTTTGACCACTGCGGAATGTAATTTGTTCAGAGATGTGGGTTCAGGGAAAACCTTAGTTTAAAAATAATAAAAGAACAAGAATAAGGCTTGAAATAATAGCATTAAACGCTGAAAAAGGGGGGATGGCTTACATTTTGAACTCGCTTTGAATTTTGCTAACCCTAACTGATAAAAAATTCAATATGGCTGCCTGTATCCGTTCCAGGTACAACCGCTTCAAAAATTTGCCGACAGACACCTTAGGCTATTATTATATAGGATGCTTCATATTTTTTTTTTTTTTTTTTTTTTTTTTTTTTTTTTTTTTTTTTTTTTTTTGCTTTTACGCTTACTGTTTTAAATTTATATATTTTTTTAAATAATACTTTAAGTTCCGTTGAATGGCAGAATATTTAAGAAGGCTATGGTATAGTTTATGTATAGTTTAATGCCCACCTTAGCTACAGCCATCCCTTTAACGAAAAAGCTTATCCACTAAAGGGGTCAATGTAAGGCGTGGGTTACACGATCTCAGCTAGTCGAAATAGTAGAATTGATAATCTCACTCAATCACACATTTTAACTATTATAATGCTTACTTTTAATATTTTAGGTAATCTATTATTATAAAAGTTTAGTTTCCTTCAGTGTATCGAGAAGTTATTTTTAAACTCAATTCCATACCAGATACTACGTTTTTTACATTAACTCAAAATTTTAAAAGGGATCTTACAACTACAAAACGATTAATTTAAAACCTATTTTATTAGAAAATTGTCAGAACTAAATAAATACTCGGAAGCAGTGGCGTACGCAGAATTTTTTCAATGTGACGGGGGGGGGGGTTCATAATTTTCTGGAACTACTAAAAGAAATTCGAGTATGTAATAAAACACCATAATTTTCCTAATTTAGACAGCTAAACAATTTTGACTTTTTATTTAAAAAACATTGTTTAGTTAAATTTTGGTTTGATTTTTTAAGTTTAAGAACATAATTATTTTTTATAATAAGAGGTAAAATATTTTATTTTTATTAAAAAGTAAGAATCAATCAAGCCAGAAAAAAGTACTAACATCATGTAATAAGGCATCATGTACATGCATAATGTAACATCTACCAAAATAATAACCGTATAAATGTGAATATTCTATAGAAAACCAATGAATTTGACCAAAAATAAGAAAAAATAACTTATTAACTTATAGGGAATTAAACCAGTGTACAAACACGATAAAAATTTATTGATTTATACAGTAATATCCAAACGAAGAGTTTTTTTTTTTTTTCACGTTCGGTTAAAATGACTTCTACAGCTGTGGTCTACGAATCTTCTAAGAGCGTCAATCCATTCATTCTATTATTACCTGTTGAATTGTGTAAATAAGTCTTTAAATGGCATTAAG
>JAGEOH010001483.1:0-19000 GCA_032207245.1 Pardosa pseudoannulata | reverse complement strand
AATGTAGAATAGGTTCTTGTATGCACATAATCATATGTGTTATTAGGGTTACTACATTTAGTAGTTTATCGCTATATTGGCTGGTGTAGGCTAATCGCCAATAATAGCCAATTAATCGCCAATTGAAGTAAATACGTAGAATTGGCTCTCACTGGGATGCGACGAAAACTTAAAATATAGGATAGGCTCCCAAATACCAATCAAACATATGATTTATTTAGATTTGGTTTTATTATCGCTTCATTTATGTAAGTAATATTATTTTAATATTTCAATATATACAAAGTAAAAATCATAACTGAATGCAGTTAAACCATAATCATTGATAAATATATATTATATACGGTGTTGCGATGTGATTAATTATGCGAATAAAAACACTTATTTTCAAACACAAAAAACTTATTTTATACAACACAAAAACAAGTATGACATAATAATGTGCATGTGCGAAACAAAATGATAAACGGACAGCATGCCAGCTGCCGTGCGGATGCGAACGCGATGTGAACTGCTACACTAGAAAGTTCTGAATAGCGCCGAAAACGAATCACAGAAAAGTTGAGTTGTTTTGTTCCGGATGCACCGAAACATACGGTTTTACAAAAAATAAATAAAAAATCAGTTTAATGCTATAATGAGTAATTTTGTTTTCTTAAACTTTGTTCGCTTCTCTTTTTAAATAAATAAATAAATGTAAGAGAAACAGTTTCTGTTTTAGGATACTATTATTTCTTTAAAAATATTTTTCCATTTTCACTGAACTTTGCATTTATCAGAATAAATGGCATGCTAAAAATCGTATACGGTCAAAGTACATTAAACATGTGGTTGAAATCAAACCGATCATAGCTACTCAAGAGTCAAAAAGCAACAATATACAGGTAAGTATAATTTCACAGAAATTATCGCCAAGTGGAAAAAAGAGCCAAACACGAGCGCAAGCGCTGTGATGACTCTCATAGGGAGCATATACTAGATGGAGCTTTAACATACATATATATTGTTCGCAGGAGGAACTTGCAATCAAGGTACGTGACCCTGGTACCAATAAGGTATCCAGGTTATTACTTATTACTGTATTATAAGGTTACTTGAAAATGTTAAGGTTGTTCATGTATTATATTTATTGTTATTTATATAAGATTACTTTTTATAATACTGACCAGTATTCTTTGCCTTATTGTTCTGTTATAATTTGTAATTTTCGCATTTCATAATTGTATACCATATTCAATATAACAATATCAGTAACGCATATTTACATTGATAACTCTTTCATACAGCCCTTCGAACTTCATACATTAATAACTAGCGTCTAATTTTAGATACATCTAAGAAACACATTGTAAAAAATTTATGTCAAATTAAAACGCGTTTTTCAAAAGAAGGTAGATACAGAATAGTATTAAAAGAAAAAACACAATCCAACACTTGGCATGGATATTTCTACCTGTTATTTCAGAAACAAATTCAGTTTAAATTTTATCATGCATTATACTCTTAGATTATCAAACAGCAACTGAATTACAATCCATTTGTTTGGTATGACATGCATATCCCCCCAGTCAACCAGTAAATAGTGTTCTCTTTAGCACATGTCGTGCGTTAAAGTAGCAGAGGCAGTTAAATAAAAGAAAACAAGTGATGTTGAATCCCACTCTTGGCATGGATATGTCTACCTGTTAATTATAGTGAGCGTTTTATTTTAAACTTCCTATCATGCATTTCAGTTTGTGGTTAGCATGAATATCAAACAACAGCCGGTTTCGAATCCCTTTGTTTGATATGACATGCACATCAACCCCCAGTCCAGCAGTAATCAGTGTTCTCTTTAGCACATGTCGTGCGTTAAAGTAGCAGAGGCAGTTAACTAAAAGAAAACAAGTGATGTTGAATCCCACTCTTGGCATGGATATGTCTACCTGTTAATTATAGTGAGCGTTTTATTTTAAACTTCCTATCATGCATTTCAGTTTGTGGTTAGCATGAATATCAAACAACAGCCGGTTTCGAATCCCTTTGTTTGATATGACATGCACATTAACCCCCAGTCCAGCAGTAATCAGTGTTCTCTTTAGCACATGTCGTGCGTTAAAGTAGCAGAGGGAGTTAAATAAAAGAACACAAGTTATGTTGAATCCCACTCTTGGCAGGGATATGTCTACCTGTTAATTCGAGAGAGCGTTTTATTTTAAATTTAATATCATGCTTTTCAGTCTGGGGTTAGCTTGAATATCAAACAACAGCCGGTTTCGAATCACTTTGTTTGCTATGACATGCACATCAACCCCCAGTCCAGCAGTAATCAGTGTTCTCTTTAGCACATGTCGTGCGTTAAATTAGCAGAGAGTTAAAAAAGAAACAAGTGATGTTAAATCCCACTCTTGGCAGGGATATGTCTACATGTTAATTCAAGAGAGCGTTTTATTTTAAATTTGCTATCATTCATTTCTGTCTGTGGTTAGCTTGAATATCAAACAACAGCCGGTTTCGAATCCCTTTGTTTGCTACGACATGCACATCAGCCCCCAGTCCAGCAGTAATCAGTGTTCTCTTTAGCACATGTCGTGCGTTAAATAAGCAGAGGCAGTTAATTAAAAGAAAACAAGTGATGTTGAATCCCACTCTTGGCATGGATATGTCTACATGTTAATTCAAGAGAGCGTTTTATTTTAAATTTGCTATCATTCATTTCTGTCTGTGGTTAGCTTGAATATCAAACAACAGCCGGTTTCGAAACCCTTTGTTTGCTACGACATGCACATCAACCCCCAGTCCAGCAGTAATCAGTGTTCTCTTTAGCACATGTCGTGCGTTAAAGTAGCAGAGGCAGTTAACTAAAAGAAAACAAGTGATGTTAAATCCCACTCTTGGCATGGATATGTCTACATGTTAATTATAGAGAGCGTTTTATTTTAAATTTGCTATCATTCATTTCTGTGTGTGGTTAGCTTGAATATCAAACAACAGCCGGTTTCGAATCCCTTTGTTTGCTGCGACATGCACATCAACCCCCAGTCCAGCAGTAATCAGTGTTCTCTTTAGCACATGTCGTGCGTTAAATTAGCAGAGGCAGTTAAAAAAGGAAAACAAGTGATGTTAAATCCCACTCTTGGCATGGATATGTCTACATGTTAATTCAAGAGAGCGTTTTATTTTAAATTTGCTATCATTCATTTCTGTCTGTGGTTAGCTTGAATATCAAACAACAGCCGGTTTCGAATCCCTTTGTTTGCTACGACATGCACATCAACCCCCAGTCCAGCAGTAATCAGTGTTCTCTTTAGCACATGTCGTGCGTTAAATTAGCAGAGGCAGTTAACTAAAAGAAAACAAGTGATGTTGAATCCCACTCTTGGCATGGATATGTCTACCTGTTAATTATAGAGAGCGTTTTATTTTAAACTTCCTATCGTGCATTTCAGTCTGAGGTTAGCTTGAATACCAAACAACAGCCGGTTTCGAATCCCTTTGTTTGCTACGACATGCACATCAACCCCCAGTCCAGCAGTAATCAGTGTTCTCTTTAGCACATGTCGTGCGTTAAATTAGCAGAGGCAGTTAACTAAAAGAAAACAAGTGATGTTGAATCCCACTCTTGGCATGGATATGTCTACCTGTTAATTATAGAGAGCGTTTTATTTTAAATTTGCTATCATTCATTTCTGTGTGTGGTTAGCTTGAATATCAAACAACAGCCGGTTTCGAATCCCTTTGTTTGCTACGACATGCACATCAACCCCCAGTCCAGCAGTAATCAATGTTCTCTCTTTAGCACATGTCGTTCGTTAAAGTAGCACAGGCAGTTAAAAAAGGAAACAAGTGATGTTAAATCCCACTCTTGGCAGGGGATATGTCTACATGTTAATTCGAGCGAGCGTTTTTTATTTTAAATTTGTATCATTCATTCGAATCCCTTTGTTTGCTATGACATGCACATCAACCCCCAGTCCAGCAGTAATCAGTGTTCTCTTTAGCACATGTCGTGCGTTAAATTAGCAGAGGCAGTTAAGTAAAAGAAAAAAAGTTAACCTGAATCCCACTCTTGGCAGGGATATGTCTACATGTTAATTCGAGAGAGCGTTTTATTTTTAAATTTCCTATCATTCATTTCTGTGTGTGGTTAGCTTGAATATCAAACAACAGCCGGTTTCGAATCCCTTTGTTTGCTATGACATGCACATCAACCCCCAGTCCAGCAGTAATCAGTGTTCTCTTTAGCACATGTCGTGCGTTAAAGTAGCAGAGGCAGTTAAGTAAAAGAAAACAAGTGATGATGAATCCCACTCTTGGCAGGGATATGTCTACCTGTTAATTCGAGAGAGCGTTTTATTTTAAATTTCCTATCATGCATTTCAGTCTGTGGTTAGCTTGAATATCAAACAACAGCCGGTTTCGAATCCCTTTGTTTGCTATGACATGCACATCAACCCCCAGTCCAGCAGTAATCAGTGTTCTCTTTAGCACATGTCGTGCGTTAAAGTAGCAGAGGCAGTTAACTAAAAGAAAACAAGTGATGTTGAATCCCACTCTTGGCATGGATATGTCTACATGTTAATTCAAGAGAGCGTTTTATTTTAAATTTGCTATCATTCATTTCTGTCTGTGGTTAGCTTGAATATCAAACAACAGCCGGTTTCGAATCCCTTTGTTTGCTACGACATGCACATCAACCCCCAGTCCAGCAGTAATCAGTGTTCTCTTTAGCACATGTCGTGCGTTAAATTAGCAGAGGCAGTTAATTAAAAGAAAACAAGTGATGTTGAATCCCACTCTTGGCATGGATATGTCTACCTGTTAATTATAGAGAGCGTTTTATTTTAAATTTGCTATCATTCATTTCTGTGTGTGGTTAGCTTGAATATCAAACAACAGCCGGTTTCGAATCCCTTTGTTTGCTATGACATGCACATCAACCCCCAGTCCAGCAGTAATCAGTGTTCTCTTTAGCACATGTCGTGCGTTAAATTAGCAGAGGCAGTTAACTAAAAGAAAACAAGTGATGTTGAATCCCAATCTTGGCAGGGATATGTCTACCTGTTAATTATAGTGAGCGTTTTATTTTAAATTTGCTATCATTCATTTCTGTGTGTGGTTAGCTTGAATATCAAACAACAGCCGGTTTCGAATCCCTTTGTTTGCTATGACATGCACATCCCCCCCAGTCCAGCAGAATCAGTGTTCTCTTTAGCACATGTCGTGCGTTAAAGTAGCGGAGGCAGTTAAAAAAAGAAAACAAGTGATGTTAAATCCCACTCTTGGCATGGATATGTCTACACTTTAATTTTAGAGAGCATTTTATTTTAAATTTCCTATCATGCATTTCTGTCTGTGGTTAGCTTGAATATCAAACAACAGCCGGTTTCGAATCCCTTTGTTTGCTATGACATGCACATCAACCCCCAGTCCAGCAGTAATCAGTGTTCTCTTTAGCACATGTCGTGCGTTAAATTAGCAGAGGCAGTTAATTAAAAGAAAACAAGTGATGTTGAATCCCACTCTTGGCATGGATATGTCTACATGTTAATTATAGAGAGCGTTTTATTTTAAATTTGCTATCATTCATTTCTGTGTGTGGTTAGCTTGAATATCAAACAACAGCCGGTTTCGAATCCCTTTGTTTGCTATGACATGCACATCAACCCCCAGTCCAGCAGTAATCAGTGTTCTCTTTAGCACATGTCGTGCGTTAAATAAGCAGAGGCAGTTAACTAAAATAAAACATGTGATGTTAAAATCCCACTCCTGGCATGGATATGTCTACATGTTAATTATAGAGAGCGTTTTATTTTAAATTTCCTATCATGCATTTCAGTCTGTGGTTAGCTTGAATATCAAACAACAGCCGGTTTCGAATCCCTTTGTTTGCTATGACATGCACATCAACTCCCAGTCCAGCAGTAATCAGTGTTCTCTTTAGCACATGTCGTGCGTTAAATTAGCAGAGGCTGTTAAAAAAGAAAACAAGTGATGTTGAATCCCAATCTTGGCATGGATATGTCTACATGTTAATTCGAGAGAGCGTTTTATTTTAAATTTCCTATCATTTATTTCTGTGTGTGGTTAGCTTGAATATCAAACAACAGCCGGTTTCGAATCCCTTTGTTTGCTATGACATGCACATCAACCCCCAGTCCAGCAGTAATCAGTGTTCTCTCTTTAGCACATGACGAGAGCGTTTTATTTTAAATTTGCTATCATTCAATTCTCTGTCTGTGGTTAGCTTGATTATAAAACAACAGCACGGTTTTCGAAATCCCTTTGTTTGTACGACATGCACATCAACCCCCAGTCCAGCTGTAATCAGTGTTCTCTCTTTAGCACATGTCGTGCGTTAAATTAGCTTAGGCAGTTAAATAAAAGGAAACAAGTGATGTTAAATCCCACTCTTGGCAGGATATGTCTACATGTTAATTCGAGAGAGCGTTTTATTTTAAATTTGCCTATCATTCATTTCTGTGTGGGGTTAGCTTGAATATCAAACAACAGCCGGTTTCGAATCCCTTTGTTTGCTATGACATGCACATCAACCCCCAGTCCAGCAGTAATCAGTGTTCTCTTTAGCACATGTCGTGCGTTAAATTAGCAGAGGCAGTTAACTAAAAGAAAACAAGTGATGTTGAATCCCAATCTTGGCAGGGATATGTCTACATGTTAATTATAGTGAGCGTTTTATTTTAAATTTGCTATCATTTATTTCTGTGTGTGGTTAGCTTGAATATCAAACAACAGCCGGTTTCGAATCCCTTTGTTTGCTACGACATGCACATCAACCCCCAGTCCAGCAGTAATCAGTGTTCTCTTTAGCACATGTCGTGCGTTAAATTAGCAGAGGCAGTTAAAAAAGAAAACAAGTGATGTTAAATCCCACTCTTGGCATGGATATGTCTACCTGTTAATTCGAGAGAGCGTTTTATTTTAAATTTCCTATCATGCATTTCAGTCTGTGGTTAGCTTGAATATCAAACAACAGCCGGTTTCGAATCCATTTGTTTGCTACGACATGCACATCAACCCCCAGTCCAGCAGTAATCAGTGTTCTCTTTAGCACATGTAGTGCGTTAAAGTAGCAGAGGCAGTTAAGTAAAAGAAAACAAGTGATGTTAAATCCCACTCTTGGCAGGGATATGTCTACATGTTAATTCGAGAGAGAGCGTTTTATTTTAAATTTGCTATCATTTATTTCTGTGTGTGGTTAGCTTGAATATCAAACAACAGCCGGTTTCGAATCCCTTTGTTTGCTATGACATGCACATCAACCCCCAGTCCAGCAGTAATCAGTGTTCTCTTTAGCACATGTCGTGCGTTAAATAAGCAGAGGCAGTTAACTAAAATAAAACATGTGATGTTAAATCCCACTCTTGGCAGGGATATGTCTACATGTTAATTCGAGAGAGAGCGTTTTATTTTAAATTTGCCTATCATTCATTTCTGTCTGGGGTTAGCTTGAATATCAAACAACAGCCGGTTTCGAATCCCTTTGTTTGCTATGACATGCACATCAACCCCCAGTCCAGCAGTAATCAGTGTTCTCTTTAGCACATGTCGTGCGTTAAATAAGCAGAGGCAGTTAATTAAAAGAAAACAAGTGATGTTGAATCCCACTCTTGGCATGGATATGTCTACATGTTAATTCAAGAGAGCGTTTTATTTTAAATTTGCTATCATTCATTTCTGTGTGTGGTTAGCTTGAATATCAAACAACAGCCGGTTTCGAATCCCTTTGTTTGCTATGACATGCACATCAACCCCCAGTCCAGCAGTAATCAGTGTTCTCTTTAGCACATGTCGTGCGTTAAATTAGCATAGGCAGTTAAAAAAGAAAACAAGTGATGTTAAATCCCACTCTTGGCAGGGATATGTCTACATGTTAATTCGAGAGAGCGTTTTATTTTAAATTTGCTATCATTCATTTCTGTCTGTGGTTAGCTTGAATATCAAACAACAGCCGGTTTCGAATCCCTTTGTTTGCTACGACATGCACATCAACCCCCAGTCCAGCAGTAATCAGTGTTCTCTTTAGCACATGTCGTGCGTTAAATTAGCAGAGACAGTTAACTAAAAGAAAATGTGTGATGTTGAATCCCACTCTTGGCAGGGATATGTCTACATGTTAATTCGAGAGAGCGTTTTATTTTAAATTTGCTATCATTCATTTCTGTGTGTGGTTAGCTTGAATATCAAACAACAGCCGGTTTCGAATCCCTTAGTTTGCTGTGACATGCACATCAACCCCCAGTCCAGCAGTAATCAGTGTTCTCTCTTTAGCACATGTCGTGCGTTAAATTAGCAGAGGCAGTTAACTAAAAGAAAATGTGTGATGTTGAATCCCACTCTTGGCAGGGATATGTCTACCTGTTAATTCCAGAGAGCGTTTTATTTTAAATTTGCTATCATTCATTTCTGTGTGTGGTTAGCTTGAATATCAAACAACAGCCGGTTTCGAATCCCTTTGTTTGCTACGACATGCACATCAACCCCCAGTCCAGCAGTAATCAGTGTTCTCTTTAGCACATGTCGTGCGTTAAATTAGCAGAGGCAGTTAAGTAAAAGAAAAAAGGTGATGTTGATTCCCACTCTTGGCAGGGATATGTCTACCCGTTAATTTTAGAGGGCGTTTTATTTTAAATTTGCTATCATGCTTTTCAGTCTATGGTTAGCTTGAATATCAAACAGCCGGTTTCGAATCCCTTTGTTTGCTACGACATGCACATCAGCCCCCAGTCCAGCAGTAATCAGTGTTCTCTTTAGCACATGTCGTGCGTTAAATTAGCAGAGGCAGTTAAGTAAAAGAAAACAAGTGATGTTGATTCCCACTCTTGGCAGGGATATGTCTACATGTTAATTCGAGAGAGCGTTTTATTTTAAATTTGCCTATCATTCATTTCAGTCTGAGGTTAGCTTGAATATCGAACAACAGCCGGTTTCGAATCCCTTTGTTTGCTATGACATGCACATCCCCCCCCCAGTCCAGCAGAATCAGTGTTCTCTTTAGCACATGTCGTGCGTTAAAGTAGCATGAGGCAGTTAACTAAAAGGAAAAACAAGTGATGTTAAATCCCACTCTTGGCAGGGATATGTCTACATGTTAATTCGAGAGAGCGTTTTATTTTAAATTTGCTATCATTCATTTCTGTGTGTGGTTAGCTTGAATATCAAACAACAGCCGGTTTCGAATCCCTTTGTTTGCTACGACATGCACATCAACCCCCAGTCCAGCAGTAATCAGTGTTCTCTTTAGCACATGTCGTGCGTTAAATTAGCATAGGCAGTTAAGTAAAAGAAAACAATTTCATGTTGAATCCCACTCTTGGCATGGAAATGTCTACCTGTTAATTATAGAGAGCGTTTTATTTTAAATTAACTATCATGCATTTCAGTCTGTGGTTAGCTTGAATATCAAACAACGGCCGGTTTCGAATCCATTTGTTTGCTACGACATGCACATCAACCCCCAGTCCAGCAGTAATCAGTGTTCTCTTTAGCACATGTAGTTCGTTAAAGTAGCAGAGGCAGTTAAGTAAAAGAAAACAATTTCATGTTGAATCCCACTCTTGGCAGGGATATGTCTACCTGTTAATTATAGAGAGCGTTTTATTTTAAATTTGCTATCATTCATTTCTGTGTGTGGTTAGCTTGAATATCAAACAACAGCCGGTTTCGAATCCCTTTGTTTGCTACGACATGCACATCAACCCCCAGTCCAGCAGTAATCAGTGTTCTCTTTAGCACATGTCGTGCGTTAAATTAGCAGAGACAGTTAACTAAAAGAAAATGTGTGATGTTGAATCCCACTCTTGGCATGGATATGTCTACATGTTAATTCGATAGAGCGTTTTATTTTAAATTTCCTATCATGCATTTCAGTCTGTGGTTAGCTCGAATATCAAACAACAGCCGGTTTCGAATCCCTTTGTTTGCTACGACATGCACATCAACCCCCAGTCCAGCAGTAATCAGTGTTCTCTTTAGCACATGTCGTGCGTTAAATTAGCAGAGGCAGTTAAGTAAAAGAAAACAAGTGATGTTGAATCCCACTCTTGGCAGGGATATGTCTACATGTTAATTCGATAGAGCGTTTTATTTTATATTTCCTATCATGCTTTTCAGTCTATGGTTAGCTTGAATATCAAACAACAGCCGGTTTCGAATCCATTTGCTTGCTACGACATGCACATCAACCCCCAGTCCAGCAGTAATCAGTGTTCTCTTTAGCACATGTAGTTCGTTAAAGTAGCAGAGGCAGTTAAGTAAAAGAAAACAATTTCATGTTGAATCCCACTCTTGGCATGGAAATGTCTACCTGTTAATTATAGAGAGTTTTTATTTTAAATTTGCTATCATGCTTTTCAGTCTGGGGTTAGCTTGAATATCAAACAACAGCCGGTTTCGAATCCCTTTGTTTGCTACGACATGCACATCAACCCCCAGTCCAGCAGTAATCAGTGTTCTCTTTAGCACATGTCGTGCGTTAAATTAGCAGGCAGTTAAAAAAAGAAAACAAGTGATGTTAAAATCCCACTCTTGGCAGGGATATGTCTACATGTTAATTCGAGAGAGCGTTTTATTTTAAATTTGCTATCATTCATTTCTGTCTGTGGTTTGCTTGAATATCAAACAACGGCCGGTTTCGAATCCCTTTGTTTGCTACGACATGCACATCAATCCCCAGTCCAGCAGTAATCAGTGTTCTCTTTAGCACATGTCGTGCGTTAAATTAGCAGAGACAGTTAAAAAAGGAAAACAAGTGATGTTAAATCCCACTCTTGGCAGGGATATGTCTACATGTTAATTCGAGAGAGCGTTTTATTTTAAATTTGCTATCATTCATTTCTGTCTGTGGTTAGCTTGAATATCAAACAACAGCCGGTTTCGAATCCCTTTGTTTGCTACGACATGCACATCAATCCCCTGTCCAGCAGTAATCAGTGTTCTCTTTAGCACATGTCGTGCGTTAAATTAGCATAGAGGCAGTTAAAAAAAAGAAAACAAGTGATGTTAAATCCCACTCTTGGCAGGGATATGTCTACATGTTAATTCGAGAGAGCGTTTTATTTTAAATTTGCCTATCATTCATTTCTGTCTGTGGTTAGCTTGAATACCAAACAACAGCCGGTTTCGAATCCCTTTGTTTGCTACGACATGCACATCAACCCCCAGTCCAGCAGTAATCAGTGTTCTCTTTAGCACATGTCGTGCGTTAAATTAGCATAGGCAGTTAAAAAAAGGAAAACAAGTGATGTTAAATCCCACTCTTGGCAGGGATATGTCTACATGTTAATTCGAGAGAGCGTTTTATTTTAAATTTGCCTATCATTCATTTCTGTCTGAGGTTAGCTTGAATATCAAACAACAGCCGGTTTCGAATCCCTTTGTTTGCTATGACATGCACATCAACCCCCAGTCCAGCAGTAATCAGTGTTCTCTTTAGCACATGTCGTGCGTTAAAGTAGCATAGGCAGTTAAAAAAGGAAAACAAGTGATGTTAAATCCCACTCTTGGCAGGGATATGTCTACATGTTAATTCGAGAGAGCGTTTTATTTTAAATTTGCTATCATTCATTTCTGTGTGTGGTTAGCTTGAATATCAAACAACAGCCGGTTTCGAATCCCTTTGTTTGCTACGACATGCACATCAACCCCCAGTCCAGCAGTAATCAGTGTTCTCTTTAGCACATGTCGTGCGTTAAATTAGCATAGGCAGTTAAAAAAGAAAACAAGTGATGTTAAATCCCACTCTTGGCAGGGATATGTCTACATGTTAATTCGAGAGAGCGTTTTATTTTAAATTTGCCTATCATTCATTTCTGTCTGATGTTAGCTTGAATATCAAACAACAGCCGGTTTCGAATCCCTTTGTTTGCTACGACATGCACATAATCCCCCAGTCCAGCAGTAATCAGTGTTCTCTTTAGCACATGTCGTGCGTTAAATTAGCATAGGCAGTTAAAAAGAAAAACAAGTGATGTTAAATCCCACTCTTGGCAGGGATATGTCTACATGTTAATTCGAGAGAGCGTTTTATTTTAAATTTGCTATCATTCATTTCTGTCTGGGGTTAGCTTGAATATCAAACAACAGCCGGTTTCGAATCCCTTTGTTTGCTACGACATGCACATCAACCCCCAGTCCAGCAGTAATCAGTGTTCTCTTTAGCACATGTCGTGCGTTTAAATTAGCATAGGCAGTTAAAAAAGGAAACAAGTGATGTTAAATCCCACTCTTGGCAGGGATATGTCTACATGTTAATTCGAGAGAGCGTTTTATTTTAAATTTGCTATCATTCATTTCTGTCTGGGGTTAGCTTGAATATCAAACAACAGCCGGTTTCGAATCACTTTGTTTGCTACGACATTCACATCAACCCCCAGTCCAGCAGTAATCAGTGTTCTCTTTAGCACATGTCGTGTGTTAAATTAGCATAGGCAGTTAAAAAAGGAAAACAAGTGATGTTGAATCCCACTCTTGGCATGGATATGTCTACCTGTTAATTATAGAGAGCGTTTTATTTTAAATTTGCTATCATTCATTTCTGTGTGTGGTTAGCTTGAATATCAAACAACAGCCGGTTTCGAATCCCTTTGTTTGCTACGACATGCACATCAACCCCCAGTCCAGCAGTAATCAGTGTTCTCTTTAGCACATGTCGTGCGTTAAATTAGCAGGCAGTTAAAAAAGAAACAAGTGATGTTGAATCCCACTCTTGGCAGGGATATGTCTACCTGTTAATTATAGTGAGCGTTTTATTTTAAATTTGCTATCATTCATTTCTGTGTGTGGTTAGCTTGAAAATCAAACAACAGCCGGTTTCGAATCCCTTTGTTTGCTATGACATGCACATCAACCCCCAGTCCAGCAGTAATCAGTGTTCTCTTTAGCACATGTCGTGCGTTAAATAAGCAGAGGCAGTTAACTAAAAGAAAACAAGTGATGTTAAATCCCACTCTTGGCAGGGATATGTCTACCTGTTAATTAGAGAGAGCGTTTTATTTTAAATTTCCTATCATGCTTTTCAGTGTGGGGTTAGCTTGAATATCAAACAACAGCCGGTTTCGAATCCCTTTGTTTGCTGCGACATGCACATCAACCCCCAGTCCAGCAGTAATCAGTGTTCTCTTTAGCACATGTCGTGCGTTAAATTAGCATAGGCAGTTAAAAAGAAAACAAGTGATGTTAAATCCCACTCTTGGCAGGGATATGTCTACATGTTAATTCGAGAGAGCGTTTTATTTTAAATTTGCTATCATTTATTTCTGTGTGTGGTTAGCTTGAATATCAAACAACAGCCGGTTTCGAATCCCTTTGTTTGCTACGACATGCACATCAACCCCCAGTCCAGCAGTAATCAGTGTTCTCTTTAGCACATGTCGTGCGTTAAATTAGCAGGCAGTTAAAAAAAAGAAAACAAGTGATGTTAAATCCCACTCTTGGCAGGGATATGTCTACATGTTAATTCGAGAGAGCGTTTTATTTTAAATTTGCTATCATGTATTTCTGTCTGGGGTTAGCTTGAATATCAAACAACAGCCGGTTTCGAATCCCTTTGTTTGCTGCGACATGCACATCAACCCCCAGTCCAGCAGTAATCAGTGTTCTCTTTAGCACATGTCGTGCGTTAAATTAGCAGAGGCAGTTAAAAAAGAAAACAAGTGATGTTAAATCCCACTCTTGGCAGGGATATGTCTACATGTTAATTCGAGAGAGCGTTTTTATTTTAAATTTGCTATCATTCATTTCTGTCTGTGGTTTGCTTGAATATCAAACAACAGCCGGTTTCTAATCACTTTGTTTGCTACGACATTCACATCAACCCCCAGTCCAGCAGTAATCAGTGTTCTCTTTAGCACATGTCGTGCGTTAAATAAGCAGAGGCAGTTAACTAAAAGAAAACAAGTGATGTTGAATCCCACTCTTGGCAGGGATATGTCTACATGTTAATTCGAGAGAGCGTTTTATTTTAAATTTGCTATCATTCATTTCAGTCTGAGGTTAGCTTGAATACCAAACAACAGCCGGTTTCGAATCCCTTTGTTTGCTACGACATGCACATCAACCCCCAGTCCAGCAGTAATCAGTGTTCTCTTTAGCACATGTCGTGCGTTAAATTAGCATAGGCAGTTAAAAAAGAAACAAGTGATGTTAAATCCCACTCTTGGCAGGGATATGTCTACATGTTAATTCGAGAGAGCGTTTTATTTTAAATTTGCTATCATTCATTTCTGTGTGTGGTTAGCTTGAATATCAAACAACAGCCGGTTTCGAATCCCTTTGTTTGCTACGACATGCACATCAACCCCCAGTCCAGCAGTAATCAGTGTTCTCTTTAGCACATGTCGTGCGTTAAATTAGCATAGGCAGTTAAAAAAGGAAAACAAGTGATGTTAAATCCCACTCTTGGCAGGGATATGTCTACATGTTAATTCGAGAGAGCGTTTTATTTTAAATTTGCTATCATTCATTTCTGTCTGTGGTTAGCTTAAATATCGAACAACAGCCGGTTTCGAATCCCTTTGTTTGCTACGACATGCACATCAACCCCCAGTCCAGCAGTAATCAGTGTTCTCTTTAGCACATGTCGTGCGTTAAAGTAGCATAGGCAGTTAAAAAAGGAAAACAAGTGATGTTAAATCCCACTCTTGGCAGGGATATGTCTACATGTTAATTCGAGAGAGCGTTTTATTTTAAATTTGCTATCATTCATTTCTGTCTGGGGTTAGCTTGAATATCAAACAACAGCCGGTTTCTAATCACTTTGTTTGCTACGACATTCACATCAACCCCCAGTCCAGCAGTAATCAGTGTTCTCTTTAGCACATGTCGTGCGTTAAATTAGCATAGGCAGTTAAAAAAGGAAACAAGTGATGTTAAATCCCACTCTTGGCAGGGATATGTCTACATGTTAATTCGAGAGAGCGTTTTATTTTAAATTTGCTATCATTCATTTCTGTCTGTGGTTAGCTTGAATATCAAACAACAGCCGGTTTCGAATCCCTTTGTTTGCTACGACATGCACATCAACCCCCAGTCCAGCAGTAATCAGTGTTCTCTTTAGCACATGTCGTGCGTTAAATTAGCATAGGCAGTTAAAAAAGAAAACAAGTGATGTTAAATCCCACTCTTGGCAGGGATATGTCTACATGTTAATTCGAGAGAGCGTTTTATTTTAAATTTGCTATCATTCATTTCTGTCTGTGGTTAGCTTGAATATCAAACAACAGCCGGTTTCGAATCCCTTTGTTTGCTACGACATGCACATCAGCCCCCAGTCCAGCAGTAATCAGTGTTCTCTTTAGCACATGTCGTGCGTTAAATTAGCAGAGGCAGTTAACTAAAAGAAAACAAGTGATGTTAAATCCCACTCTTGGCAGGGATATGTCTACATGTTAATTCGAGAGAGCGTTTTATTTTAAATTTGCCTATCATTCATTTCTGTCTGGGGTTAGCTTGAATATCAAACAGCCGGTTTCGAATCCCTTTGTTTGCTACGACATGCACATCAACCCCCAGTCCAGCAGTAATCAGTGTTCTCTTTAGCACATGTCGTGCGTTAAATTAGCAGAGGCAGTTAAGTAAAACAAGTGATGTTAAATCCCACTCTTGGCAGGGATATGTCTACATGTTAATTCGAGAGAGAGCGTTTTATTTTAAATTTGCTATCATTCATTTCAGTCTGTGGTTAGCTTGAAAATCAAACAGCCGGTTTCGAATCCCTTTGTTTGCTACGACATGCACATCAGCCCCCAGTCCAGCAGTAATCAGTGTTCTCTTTAGCACATGTCGTGCGTTAAATTAGCAGAGGCAGTTAACTAAAAGGAAACAAGTGATGTTAAATCCCACTCTTGGCAGGATATGTCTACATGTTAATTCGAGAGAGCGTTTTATTTTAAATTTGCTATCATTCATTTCTGTCTGTGGTTAGCTTGAATATCAAACAACAGCCGGTTTCGAATCCCTTTGTTTGCTGCGACATGCACATCAACCCCCAGTCCAGCAGTAATCAGTGTTCTCTTTAGCACATGTCGTGCGTTAAATTAGCATAGGCAGTTAAAAAAGAAACAAGTGATGTTAAATCCCACTCTTGGCAGGGATATGTCTACATGTTAATTCGAGAGAGCGTTTTATTTTAAATTTGCTATCATTCATTTCTGTGTGTGGTTAGCTTGAATATCAAACAACAGCCGGTTTCGAATCCCTTTGTTTGCTACGACATGCACATCAACCCCCAGTCCAGCAGTAATCAGTGTTCTCTTTAGCACATGTAGTTCGTTAAAGTAGCATAGGCAGTTAAAAAAGAAAACAAGTGATGTTGAATCCCAATCTTGGCATGGATATGTCTACATGTTAATTCGATAGAGCGTTTTATTTTAAATTTCCTATCATGCTTTTCAGTCTATGGTTAGCTTGAATATCAAACAGCCGGTTTCGAATCCCTTTGTTTGCTACGACATGCACATCAGCCCCCAGTCCAGCAGTAATCAGTGTTCTCTTTAGCACATGTCGTGCGTTAAATTAGCAGAGGCAGTTAACTAAAAGGAAAACAAGTGATGTTAAATCCCACTCTTGGCAGGGATATGTCTACATGTTAATTCGAGAGAGCGTTTTATTTTAAATTTGCTATCATTCATTTCTGTCTGTGGTTAGCTTGAATATCAAACAACAGCCGGTTTCGAATCCCTTTGTTTGCTACGACATGCACATCAGCCCCCAGTCCAGCAGTAATCAGTGTTCTCTTTAGCACATGTCGTGCGTTAAATTAGCATAGGCAGTTAAAAAAGAAAACAAGTGATGTTAAATCCCACTCTTGGCAGGGATATGTCTACATGTTAATTCGAGAGAGCGTTTTATTTTAAATTTGCTATCATTCATTTCTGTCTTAGGTTAGCTTGAATATCAAACAACAGCCGGTTTCGAATCCCTTTGTTTGCTACGACATGCACATCAACCCCCAGTCCAGCAGTAATCAGTGTTCTCTTTAGCACATGTCGTGCGTTAAATTAGCATAGGCAGTTAAAAAAAGAAAACAAGTGATGTTAAATCCCACTCTTGGCAGGGATATGTCTACATGTTAATTCGAGAGAGCGTTTTATTTTAAATTTGCTATCATTCATTTCAGTCTGAGGTTAGCTTAAATATCGAACAACAGCCGGTTTCGAATCCCTTTGTTTGCTACGACATGCACATCAACCCCCAGTCCAGCAGTAATCAGTGTTCTCTTTAGCACATGTCGTGCGTTAAATTAGCATAGGCAGTTAAAAAAGAAAACAAGTGATGTTAAATCCCACTCTTGGCAGGGATATGTCTACATGTTAATTCGAGAGAGCGTTTTATTTTAAATTTCCTATCATGCTTTTCAGTCTGGGGTTTGCTTGAATATCAAACAACAGCCGGTTTCGAATCCCTTTGTTTGCTACGACATGCACATCAACCCCCAGTCCAGCAGTAATCAGTGTTCTCTTTAGCACATGTCGTGCGTTAAATTAGCAGAGGCAGTTAAAAAAGAAACAAGTGATGTTAAATCCCACTCTTGGCAGGGATATGTCTACATGTTAATTCGAGAGAGCGTTTTATTTTAAATTTGCTATCATTCATTTCTGTCTGTGGTTAGCTTGAATATCAAACAACAACCGGTTTCGAATCCCTTTGTTTGCTACGACATGCACATCAACCCCCAGTCCAGCAGTAATCAGTGTTCTCTTTAGCACATGTCGTGCGTTAAATTAGCATAGGCAGTTAAAAAAGAAAACAAGTGATGTTAAATCCCACTCTTGGCAGGGATATGTCTACATGTTAATTCGAGAGAGCGTTTTATTTTAAATTTGCTATCATGCATTTCAGTCTGTGGTTAGCTTGAATATCAAACAACAGCCGGTTTCGAATCCCTTTGTTTGCTACGACATGCACATCAAACCCCAGTCCAGCAGTAATCAGTGTTCTCTTTAGCACATGTCGTGCGTTAAATTAGCATAGGCAGTTAAAAAAGGAAACAAGTGATGTTAAATCCCACTCTTGGCAGGGATATGTCTACATGTTAATTCGAGAGAGCGTTTTATTTTAAATTTGCTATCATGCATTTCAGTCTGAGGTTAGCTTGAATATCAAACAACAGCCGGTTTCGAATCCCTTTGTTTGCTGCGACATGCACATCAACCCCCAGTCCAGCAGTAATCAGTGTTCTCTTTAGCACATGTCGTGCGTTAAATTAGCATAGGCAGTTAAAAAATAGAAAACAAGTGATGTTAAATCCCACTCTTGGCAGGGATATGTCTACATGTTAATTCGAGAGAGCGTTTTATTTTAAATTTGCTATCATTCATTTCTGTCTGTGGTTAGCTTGAATATCAAACAACAGCCGGTTTCGAATCCCTTTGTTTGCTACGACATGCACATCAACCCCAGTCCAGCAGTAATCAGTGTTCTCTTTAGCACATGTCGTGCGTTAAATTAGCATAGGCAGTTAAAAAGGAAAACAAGTGATGTTAAATCCCACTCTTGGCAGGGATATGTCTACATGTTAATTCGAGAGAGCGTTTTATTTTAAATTTGCTATCATTCATTTCTGTCTGTGGTTAGCTTGAATATCAAACAACAGCCGGTTTCGAATCCCTTTTTTTGCTACGACATGCACATCAACCCCCAGTCCAGCAGTAGTAATCAGTGTTCTCTTTAGCACATGTCGTGCGTTAAATTAGCATAGGCAGTTAAAAAAGGAAACAAGTGATGTTAAATCCCACTCTTGGCAGGGATATGTCTACATGTTAATTCGAGAGAGCGTTTTATTTTAAATTTGCTATCATTCATTTCTGTCTGTGGTTAGCTTGAATATGGAACAACAGCCGGTTTCGAATCCCTTTGTTTGCTACGACATGCACATCAACCCAGTCCAGCAGTAATCAGTGTTCTCTTTAGCACATGTCGTGCGTTAAATTAGCATAGGCAGTTAAAAAAGGAAACAAGTGATGTTAAATCCCACTCTTGGCAGGGATATGTCTACATGTTA
>JAGEOH010001482.1:12500-15000 GCA_032207245.1 Pardosa pseudoannulata | reverse complement strand
TACAGAATCTGAAATTCTTAAGTCAGAAGACCATGAAGTAGAAACTATTTACGCAGAGACAGTGACTAGAGATAAAACTTCGGGTAGATACACTGTCAAGTTACCTTTCAAAAGTACAGTCAGTTTAGGTGAAAGTAAATTTCTAGCACATAAAAGGTTTTATTTACTAGAAGAAAAGCTTAAAAAAGATAAATTATTAAGAGAGCCGTACATAAGTTTTATGGAGGAATACGCTAAACTAGGTCACATGTCTCCTGTAAGATCAGAAGAATCGAGAAAACAAAATTATTATTACTTACCTCATCATGCAGTAATAAACGAAAATAGTTCCACCACGAGACTTCGTATGGTGTTCGACGCCTCAGCCAAAACATCTAATGGTAATTCATTAAATGATGTATTGTTAAAGGGTCCTAAACTGCAGGCTAACATATTTACAATTCTGGTTAAATTTAGATGTCATTCGATTGCATTTTCAGCTGATATAGCAAAAATGTATCGACAGATTAATGTAACCAATGAAGACAGGAAATATCAGCGGATTGTCTGGAGAAAAAATCCCAGGGATAGTATACAAAATTTTGAGCTTAATACTGTTACTTACGGAACCTCGTGCGCACCATATTTGGCTCTCAGGACAGTAAAACAGTTATGTGAAGATGAGAAAGAAAATTTTCCAATCGCGTATGAGGTGGCAAAGAATCATTTCTATATGGATGATCTACTCGCGGGTGCAGATTCGGTGACCGAAGCACAAGAATTAGTTAAGGAAATGCAAAATTTAATGCAATCCGGAGGATTTGAACTTCGAAAGTGGTGTTCAAATGATGCCGAAGCTTTGGCACAACTGCCAGATTCGTTGAAAGTGCAAAACTCGGAGCATTTATTCAAAGATTCATTTCAAAAGGTATTAGGGGTAGTCTGGAATGTCCAAAATGATTTATTACAAGTAAGAATCGTCGAGGGAGAAGATACGGACACTAAAAGAAAATTATTGTCATTCATAGCCCGAACATTCGATCCGTTAGGCATCCTATCGCCTGCAACTATTATTTTAAAATTTCTCCTACAAGAACTGTGGCAAGCAAAATTAGAATGGGATGATCACCTGCCGGAAGAGATTAAAGATAAATGTAACAGATTCAAAAGGGAAATTCCTCATTTTAAATAAGTAAAGCTTCCTCGCCATCTAGGTTTAACATCGAACACTAAATTTGAATTACATGGCTTTTGCGATGCCTCGTGTAAAGCCTATGCAGCAGTTGTTTATTTACGAATCTTGTCAGATCCTATAGAAATACATTTGATAGCTGCAAAGACACGTGTTGCCCCTGTCAAATCAGTCACGTTACCAAGATTAGAACTTTGTGGTGCACTATTGTTGGCTGAATTAACTCATGCCATAATTCAAGCTCTTAACCGTAATATAGAAAATATTTTTCTGTGGACGGATTCCACAATTGCTCTCAGCTGGCTGAATAATCCTCCAGCTAAAGGAAATCAATTCGTCACCCATCGAGTTCAAAAGATTTTAGTCTTATCATCAGTGGAATCCTGGCGACATGTCCCAGGAAAAGCAAATCCCGCCGATTGTGACACTAGAGGTCTTTACCCGGAGCAATTAGAAAGAAATCAAGAGTGGTGGTACGGACCAGACTGGCTTTATGAAAGAACGGAATTTCACTCAAGCAAATTACCAGTTATTCAAATAGACTCACATGTAGCAAAGGAGCCAGAAGAAATACAACAAATTAGTCTTGTTACTCAAATGAATGAAATGTGCAACCTCTTAACGAAATTTTCTACGTTCGCGAAATTAATCCGAGTTGTAGCTTGGGTGCAACGATTTATTAAAGGAATCAAGAAATTAACAAAGGTAAAGGGACCTTTGAACTCCGCTGAAATAGAAGACGCAACTTTATGTGTCATTAAACTTATTCAAAATTCTAATTTCCAAGAAGAAATTGCGTTGTTATTAAAGGGGAAGGTACTACCAAGAAATAACAAGTGCATATCACTAAATCCTTTCTTAGATTCCAACGGAATTTTGCGTGTAGGCGGCAGACTGAGTAGACATGAATCATTAGCTTATGACCAGAAATTTCCGATACTCCTTCCTAAGAACCATTTTGTAACTGCTTTAATTATTAGAGAATATCATAAAAGGAGTATGCACTCTGGTACGAACCTTACTCTTTCATTGATTCGACAAAAGTTTTGGATCCCAGATGGAAGATCCACAGTACGCAAAGAACTTAGAAACTGTATTGCATGTTTTCGATTAAATGCCAAACCTACACAACAGTTGATGGGAGATTTACCTCCCTCAAGAATTCACAGAGCTCGACCCTTCGAAAGAGTGGGAACAGATTTCGCGGGTCCGATTCCCACCAAGTGTGAACATAAGAGAAAATCATGTACTTTTAAATCCTACATTTGCCTGTTTATTTGCATGTGCACAAAGGCTGTACACCTTGAGGCAGTTTCAGATTTATCCACT
>JAGEOH010001482.1:0-7500 GCA_032207245.1 Pardosa pseudoannulata | reverse complement strand
CAGGGGAGTAAGATGTCCAATCCATTCGAGTGATATCTTCACTCTCCAGTAGCTCCTCAACACCAAGTTTTGCACACCAGTGTAAAAGAAGTATATTAATCATTAAAACTTACGTTTGTTGGGAGGACAAAACATATAGGTCCTCTGAATGGTCCATGTTTCTAAATTACGAGCACCTACTTCAGCAAACTCGTTCTTGTACCATAGTGGGGCTCATTAAAAACGAGAGGCTCATCCCACACATGTTCGATGGAATTTAAATCAGGGGAGTAACGATGTCCAATCCAGTCCGAGTGATATCTTCACTCTCCAGTAGCGTCTCAACAGCAAGTTTTGCACACAATGTAAAAGAAGTATATTAATCATTAAAACTTACATTGTTAAGAGGACAAAACCTATGGGTTTTCTGCATGGTCCATGCTTCTCAATTACGAGGACCTACTTGAGCAAACTCGTTTCTTGTACCATAGTGGTGCTCATTAAAACGAAAGACGCGTCCCACACATATTCTATGGGATTTAAATCAGGGGAGTAAGATGTCCAATACATTCGAGTGATATCTTCACTTTCCAGTATCTTCCTCAACAGCAAGTTTTGCACACCAGCGTAAAAGAAGTATATTAATCATTAAAACTTACGTTGTTGGGGAGGTCAAGCCTATGAGTCTTCTGCATGGTCCATGCTCTCAATTACGAGGACCTACTTGAGCAAACTCGTTCTTGTATCATAATGGTGATCATTAAAGCGAAAGGCGCATACCACACATGTTCGATGGGATTTTCAATTAGGTGAGTGGGTGACAACGTCTCTAGCTTCAGTGACCACGAGCTTCAAGCCGTACGTGTCCTCGGGGTTAGTGCTAAATGAGAGACAACTTAAGGGGTATACCTCCTTTAGGTATATAGGGGTGTCACGAGCCCGCAGTTCACGTGAGTGATCTTTCTTTAGTGTTTCTCTAGTAGACCAGAACTTGGCTCTATAGGGCTGGTTCCTTACCGGAGTTGACCAAAGTAATCTTCGAACCATGACGGGCCTCTCGTAGATTAGATACAGCTCTATAGCTGTCGTGGTTGCTGTCGTGGTGACTGGTCTTCAGTTTGCCAACTGCTGTATGGGCATATAGCCTGGGTTAGTGTAAGAATTCCTTTAAATCAGGGGAGTAAGCTGGCTAATCCATTCGAGTGATATCTTCCCTTTCCATTAGCTCCTCCAGTAGCTGGTTCTGAGTATGCGGAGACGGTGCGAAGCAACCATTCCAGTTAGGGAAGGGCATATCCCATATTAAGAAACACCTGCTTGTTGTTTTTCCTCTAGGATAGACAATCATGAGTCACCATACTATGTGTTCCATAAAGCTTTTTTTTGTTTGATTCCATACTGTATGCAATGTATTCCTTTTTGCAGCCCCGATGCTTTTCGTCATCCTTTACCTACATAATACTCTCATTTTCTGAATTTCATGTATTTCATATGATTTCTCGTAGAGTTTGACAAAAAAACCACCTAGTGCTTAAGTTTTGCACACCAGTGTATTTGACAGTGTTGGTGAATAATAAAACAATCTAATACTTATTAATTTAGGTTGATATATTTAGAAAAATATAACTACATTTGAAATCAATAAATTTGTAAATTCTTCCACGTTTATCTAATATCTAATATGTTTTATTAATAGTCTATAATCAAAAACAAAAACAGAATATTCGTTTATGTTAATAAATATGGCTGATTACATAAGTATTAAAATTTCGAAATCGAATATTTCTATTTATTCTTTTCTAAAGAAAATCTGCTATGCTGGCGCCAAATGTTTCTAAATTACATGTCTCTCAGATGATTTTCGTAGCTTTCAAAACCCACCTGTTGCTTAAGTTTTGCACACCAGTGTATATCTAAATCTGGCTGAATGGTAATTCTTATGCACGCATCTCGCGTCTCAAAACATTAATAACTTAATACAATGTTTGTAAATACTTTGTAAAATATTTAGTATTATTTCTGTGGCTGAATTAGTAGATGGTTCTAATCAGAACTACTATTGACATTTTGAAAAAATCCTGAAAACAATTAATTAACCCCTTCCCTGTTTTTCAGTACGGGCACAGCTTTCATTCCTTTACTGATTTGCCCGTACGGCGTACGGGCAATCTGATTTCTATTTCGCTTGCACTGTTTCGGCCGTATTTTTTTCCAATTTTAGTAACAAATTATTCGTATAGATCCAGCAAATGATAGTTTGCAGTTTATTGTATTTTCTACTCTGATTGGTTCAAAAGCGCGGTTTTTTCGCATGTTTTGTATCAGAAGACGAATTGTTATCTTTCAGTGTATAGCTTTCTGGTTATATTTTACTAACCGCCTGATAATTTTATTGATGTAAGAGTTGAATAATATATTTTTACTTTTAAATAATGGATAATTCAGAGCGTATGGAGCTAATTTCTTGTGATTCGAACTGTGACTCGGAATCAGAAACTGAATTATCTGTAAATGATAGTAGCGAAAGTTTACTAGATGACCTGGATAGTAGTGACTCTGATAGTAGTACAGATGGAATCAGTCAAGCAAGACAATTTTTTTAAATTAATTGTGATAATCCTTCGGATCCGCCTCCTAGATTTGCTTTCACTGGAATTCCAAAAATTAACTTGGATATCACTTCAGTTCTATAACGCTTACATAGAAAGAAAAAAGTTGTAATAAATGCTTAAAAATATTAGAAATGTTAATTTTAATAACATATCTTTACTTAAAAATGTAAAATAAAAAAAATGCAATAAAAAAGTGACATTTTTTTGACCGAATTCTGGAAAAAAAATAAACTGTCAAAGGGTTAAGAATATTCGTCAAGATCTGACCTTGGAAACGTGTTGCTGCAGCGTTCGTGTGAATGGCGTCCACTAACAGAGCATCTCCCCTGTCCAATCGTACCACAGGGTCCACATTCGTGAAATAAGGACCTGCAGGATCCATTGCTATAAAAAAAAACAGAATTATGTACATTGCTTCTGAATTCCATGAATTCTTATTTGGAATGATGTTTGTGATCAAAAGACACGGTACTGGATTATAATCAGTGGCGTGCGGTCCATATGTGCAGGGTGTGCACTGCACATCCTGGCAAAATTATGAGGGACAATAATTTTCTGCACCTATGTCTACCTATCTTTATATGGTATATAATAAATAGTATTATATACATATTCAAATATTATGTTGATTTGCTTGCTTGTATTCTCACAGTGCTTGCGGTACTAGGTGCTGTACCACGTAGAGCGTTGAAAAGCAAACGAACATAGGAAGTTCTGATGTGTACGCACTGCGCACTAAAATGAAAATCACGCTTTATATGTATGTGCAAATGGAGAAGAACAGCATACTATGCCACTAAGGCAAGTGCAGCTATTTTTCCTGCACTCGGCATTCAGAATCATCCGAAGGTACGGTTTATTAAGCGTTTGTATTAGAGCGGGGACTTACGTGCTGAAGCGATTTCGGTTTTTTAACTGATTAACTGGCCATACGATTTTGCAGACGGTTTATGTTTAAATTTATATATTTTAAGATTTTGTTTTCATGGAAACATAAAAGAAGTATTTCATCAATATAAAGTGAAATGTTTTAGTGTGGTAAAGTTTGGTTTGGTTTGGAGTGCTACGGTCTATTTCTTGCAACTAGAGGGCTAATGAGACCGGAACCTACAGCTTAAAGCCGATTCCGAACGGCTACGAGCATCCATGCCACTGTGGGATTCGAACCCACGAACTCCGGTACCGAAGGCCAGCACCCTAACCAATAATGGTAAAGTAATTTCGGTGATGCATTCAATTTATTGAAATTATTAGCTGAAAAACAATGTTGTTTTGTTTTAAAGAAACGAATTTTAACAGAACAGTCCAAATTTTACCATTCATTGTCTCTTACAGACAGTATATAAGTTATATCTGTAACACCTTATCTCTGGTTTTGATTTTAAAAATTGTCAAGATGTTTTTCGCAGAATATATGATTTCCAAATGTTAAAAACAATTAATAAATATAATTTAATCCATTGACCGAACAAGAAACAGTTCGCTCTATTGTGCCAGCGTGCAGTGAAATCCGCTGCACGTGGAATAGACGTTCGGTTTGTCGGCACCCATGAGCATCCGGATGAGGCACCGCAGAGGCGGGCGCCATGTAGTACTACATTTGCTGAACATATAAGTTTTTCGTGGAAGCCCGAAGCGTTGCTTTTTCGACGCCGATATGATACCATACAACAAAAGACATGATTTTTGCTTCAGGGCTAGTAGAATTCTCATAAGTTTAGCTATTTTTATATAGTCAGTTTGGATAGTTATAGTCAGTCAGATATTCAGTTTGGTTTGGTTTGGTTTGGAGTGCTACGGACTAATTTTTCAACACGAGGGCTAATGAGACCGGGACCTACTGCTTAAAGCCCATTCCGAACGCCTAAGAACATCCATGCCACAGTGGGATTCGAACCACCGAACTCCGGTACCGAAGCCCAGCACCCTAACCAATCGGCCATCGTTCGGCAACATGATATCCAGAGATATTACCTGTTATTCTTCCTAGCGTTTTCAAGCGTTTTCCGGCATATCCTGCAATGTGAGAACCTAGGCTGTGTCCAATAATGTGAACGGATTCCAGTGGAATTCCTGCCAGTTCCTAGATTAAACACAGAATCACTGAGTGAATCTATAGGCACAAGACAATATTTTTATTATTTATACACATTCAAATTAATAATTATTATTATATCATCTACATATCTTAGAAAAAAAACTTAGGAATACCGATAAGCTTGTAAATGTAGTAGATCAACTATGAATTATAAAAGATATTCTTTTAGAGACTTTAAAGGAAAACGAGTAATATATAAAACATTTTAAAGTTAATTCTTACTTAGATCAACAAAGAAAAAATTTATTTTAGTTACTTTTTATTAAATAATTACAGCTGATATAAATATATATATACATGTGGCATAATCACAATATTAAGTGGTAAAAATAGAAAGCGAATTTTCTGGCAATTTTCCATTTTCATTTCTAATTATGGTGTTGGACTATTAGTTGTAAATGAGGATAACAATTTTTCAATTTAACTGTAACCGAATGCCGTAATAGATTTTTTTCTGAACTACTGAGTGTTATTATAATACTTTGAGATTCTACTTTTTTCGGTTTTATCGATTTTTATAATATTTTTATACATATATTTGTATATATATATATATGTGTATATATATATATATGTATGTTTATATATAATATGTATGTTTATATATATATGTATGTTTATATATGTATATATATATCTCTCTCTATATATATACATATGTATGTTTATGTATATGTATATGTATATGTGTATATATATATATATATATATATATATATATGTATATGTATGTATATGTATGTATATGTATATGTAAATATATATATATATATGTACATATATATGTATATATATATATATATATATATATATATATATATATATATACATTGTGAGAGTTTGACATAAGGTTTGACATAAGGTTTGCGAAACTGATTTGCTCACCGCACTCACAAGTTGTGGGTTGAATGCCCAAGTTTTTTTTCGCGACTCTAGGAGGCGCTTGGTGTGGACAGTGAAAACGATTTCACTTAAACTTCACCAAGTTTTGGAGAGTTGGGATTGGTCTCCAGGAAGAGATTCAAGACCATCCTTGGGCATTCAACCCACAACGTGTGAGTGCGGCGAGCAAATCAGTTTTCGCAAAATGTATGTCAAACATAACTGCACTCTCATATATAAAAAATATTAAAGTCAATTCCTACTTAGGTCCACAAATAAAACTTTTATTTTAGTTACTTTTAATTAAATAATTACACTTAATGTAAATATGTATACATATGGCATAATCACAATATTAAATGCCGAACGATGGCCACATGGTAGAGCGCTGCTCTTCGGAACCGGAGTTCGTGGGTTCGAATCCCACTGCGGGCATGGATGTTTGTAGTCGTTCAGAATCGGCTTTAAGCTGTAGGTCCCGGTCGCATTTGCCCTCTTGTGCAAAACAGTAGACCGTAGCGCCCCCAACCAAACAAAACACAATATTAAGTGGCAAAATAGAAAGCGAATTTTCTGGCAATTTTCCATTTTCCTCTCTAGTTATGGTGGTGAACTATAAGTTGCAAATGAGGATGACAGAATTAATTATTCGATCGAATTAATTCCTTCGTTATCCTCTTTATCTTCGTTATCCCCTCGCGATTAGTAGTTAAACAACTTTTTTGAAACCGGCCCTTCATGAGTTTTCCATGTGATTTATTAAGGTCGTTTAACGACCTAAGTCTAAAGTCGTTTAACGACAAATCGTGATTAACCCATAGCACCAACCAATACTGGGATGCAATTCTCCGTTTAAACAGAGCTTAATAGCGGTTAGCCATTAACCTTCCCTTTTATTAGGATTGGTTAGGATGACCTTCTTTGCAAATATCTTGTTGTTCTTATATTATGTATTTCATGTACCTGGAGTCCTTTTTAGTTTATTTTGCATTTATTTTTCTTGTATTACCTTTCTGTGTACTTTTATTTTCTCGTGCGACCAATAGATGGCGCCACCCTATTGTGTTTTCCCAATTTTGATGTTATGTGCTCAGGCCGAGTACAAAATTGATAACTTACTGTGTTTTTGTTGTTTGGTCATTGTTCAAGGTACAGAATGATTATTTTTAATCATTCAGCGTGTTGTTTTTCACATATGCATTGTATGTGAACGATTTTTGCACCTTACAGCATTTTTCTTTCGTCTTTTCGGAAGCCGCTGTAAGCATCTTAAAATTCTGTTTGGCTTTTCTGTTTTTCTACCTGCACCAAAATTATGTTTTTGATCTTTTATCGTTCGGAGGTTGAAGTGGTGATTTTCATCATCGCTAGGTACTCCGTAAAAACCAATTACCTTGACCCTTGACCTTCTTTGCAAATGTATTACGCAGCCAATTTACGTCATACATGTTTCGTTCCAAAACCATTTAAGGTTTTTCTATACACTGATAAATTTGTAGGCGAAAAAAGTGAGTGTTGCCATTCGATTATTTTGAAATTTTGTCACTGTAACCGTAATTTTAAGAGGGTTATTGTTTTAAATCATCCCAATTAGAGATTATATGACTTTGGTGGGACTGGCTATAATAATAGTAAAAGAAAATCTATATCGCGTTTGGTATCAAGTAAGCAAGAGATAAATGCACGAAAAGATGGAATTGCAGTCCCGTATGATCACGTGATTTCTTACGACAACCCAGGACATAAAGGAACATTGAAATTTTTGCTCGTGTAAACGAGTTTTTCTGACCCTTCAAGTAAAATCACTTTTATCAGGTAAAAAGAAGGTAACTTTACTGGTACATGTAAACAGTGCTTTATAGTGTTTAGATTTTGACCTTTCTGTTGATCCCGAATATAGCTCTTACCTGTAACCGTGTGATGAAGAGA
>JAGEOH010001481.1:0-19000 GCA_032207245.1 Pardosa pseudoannulata | reverse complement strand
TGCAAAAACGGAGCCAGACAGTGGCTCTGCTGACAACCCAATACAATGCAGGGCCAAGTAGAATAGTATCGGAGTATACTTTTCCTTGGACATTGTTGGATATGGAGCAGCAAACGTCCCACTTGTGTCCCTTTGCTGATCAAGGGTCATTGCCAACTACACTTACGCTAGGATCGCGAGTGGTCCATGGATCAGTGGGAGAGAGTTGCCTGGTCAGATGAATCACGGTTCATTCATCATGCCGATGGCCGTGTCAGGATATGCCATTCAAACAGTTGCTACATTAATGTACAGTAGGTCATACACAGGCTGGTGATGGCAGTATTATGCTTTGAGGGACAGTCTCTAGGGCATCTTTAGGACCCGTGGTTGTGGTAGAGTAGACCATGAATGCTACAGGGTATCTGAACATCACTGCAGACCAGTTGCACCCTTACATGGCCTCTGTTTTTCCAGCTGGAAATGGAATGTTCCAACAGGACAACTGTAATGTTTTAGGGGCCTTAATATAAGATGCAGATGTTCACGAAAACATATTTATTCACAAATTACAAATCACGTTATATGTACATTTTAAGCTTAAAGTTATTGTTCTGATGTTCTTAACCCAAAAACAAAATTTTCTCTGTCTATCTGGTGTTGCCAGATTCCAATTAATACAGAGTTCTTTTATTCTGGCTGTTGCCAGATACATTACATCTTTTCCCCCCTTAAAATTAAATTTGTTAAACAGATAATACACATTCAAATATTTAAAACACAACAAATTAACATTAAATAGTCAATAGTTAAATTCCTCATGGAAACGTTTAGGTTCATGTCTAATTCGACTGGAACGTCGAAGAAAAGTTCCTTGTTCGGGAGTAGTGACTTCTGGTAAATGGATATCAGTACCGTCTAACTCTGGTAATTGGAAATCTGAAACAGTCTCTGGCGTAGCTTTTTCATCGGATTTATCTACAGGTGTTGGTGACTGTTGAGTGTGTTCTTGTTCTCGTTTCCGTAAATGATCAGCATGTACATGCATACCTTGCTGTGTTCTATAAGATAAAGGGCCTGTTTTGTCCTCTATTGTTCCTGGTTTCCACGTTTGGTCAATTCCTCGTTTAATCCACACATTGTCTCCAATTTCAAAGTCTCTGTGTCTAGAAAATCTATCATGATAAAATTTTGATTTTAAGCTTTCCACGTCGTTTATATGGTCAGGTTTCAACCGATCAAATAGAGTTGAAAGTTCTCTGTTGAGAAATAGCTTCGCCGGTGTGCAACCCGTTGCTCGATGTATGGTTGTTCGATAAGTAAATAAAAAAACTTGTAGCTGATGCTCTTGATTGGAAAACTGATTAGATGTTTTCTTGAAGCGGGTTTTAAATGTGCGTATGACACGCTCTGCTAGTCCGTTACTTCTGGAATGATAAGGAGTAGATCGAATATGTTTTACACCATTCATCTCGCAAAATTCTCGAAATTCGGTGGAAGTAAATTGTGGACCATTGTCAGACACAATTATCCGACATATTCCATAAGAACTAAATAATTTTCTGAAACACTTTATGATATCTAATGATGTAACATTTTTAAGTTTAAAGACTTCCAGCCAACGTGAATGAGAATCGATGATGAAGAGCCAATTTTCACCATTAAGTTGAGCTAAATCAATGTGAACTCTGTCCCAAGGTTTACCAGTGTTGTTCCATAATAATAAAGGAGACTCAGCAATGTTTGGATGATGTTCATTGCAATCATTACAACATCTGACTGTTTGTTCGATGTCTTCTCTATCAATGGCAGGCCACCATACTGACATTCTGGCAACAGATTTCATTGCAACTATGCCAGTATGTGATTCGCGGAGTTTATCAATCACTAAATATCTTAATTTCTCCGGAATCACTAAAATGATTGTTCAGTAGCAAAATTCTTTGTTCATAAGTAAGCTCATTTCTTTTCTCGAAAAAAGGAATAAGTGCTTCTTCAATATTTTGTTTTGAGGGCCAGCCTTTCTCAATATATAAAATTACTTTTGATAAGACAGAATCCTTTTCGTAAATCTACGTAATGTGCGACGTGTTAATGTAAGTTCATGTATTGTGTGATTGGCAATGCTGTAAACAAATGAAGAATCTTCAAATTTACTTACTTTCTTATCTGGTAACGGCAAACGTGACAAGGTATCTGGAACCACCATTTGTTGGCCAGGACGATGCTCTATTTCGTAATCGAAAGCACCTAGAGTTATAGCCCATCTTGTTAACCTTGAGGCTGCTAGACTTGGAACTTCTTTGTGTTGATTTAATATGCGTTCTAATGGTTTATGATCACTCTGAATAATGAAATGGTGTCCAATGAGGTATTTATAGAACTTTTGTAACCCAAACATAATTGCTGGGGCCTCACAATCTATGTTTGAATAATTGCGTTCAGCAGGTATTAAAGTTCTAGAAGCAGCAGCAATAAGCTTCAGTTCCCCCTCTATGCGATGTTGTATAACTGCACCAAGTCCTCGAATTGATGAATCACAAGCTAAAATTATTGGTTGTTTTGGATCAAAATGTACCAGTATGGCTGGAGATGAAATACTTTCCCTAATTTTTTCGAATGTATTTTGATGACGTTCAGTCCATTCCCAAGAAGAATTTTTTGTTAATAGTTCGTGTAAGGGTGTACACAGTATTTGTAAATTCTTCACAAAGCGGCTATAATAATTCACAGATCCTAAAAATGATCGGAGTTCTGAAACATTATTTGGAGGTGGTTGTTCTCTTAAAGCGCATATTCGTTCAATGTCTGGCGAAATGCCTGTTTTGTTAATCACATGTCCAAGAAATTTAATTTCTTCTTTGAATAACTGTATTTTTGACATTTGTGTTTTTAAACCGACCTTACGAAAAATTTCAAATACCTGTCGAAGTCGTTGAGCATGTTCTTGTATATTTCGACCTCCGACTGCAATGTCATCTTGAAACCATGTAACACCTTCGATTCCAATAAGAAACTGGTCCATCAATTTTTGAAATATTATGGGTGCCGCTGATATGCCAAAAGGCATTCGACAAAAGCGATAATATCCTCTATGTGTAGCAATTACTAAATATTTCCGAGATTCTTCACTAACTTTAACTTGCAAAAATGCATCCTTTAAATCAATTACACTAAAAATTGTGCAACCATTTAATTTAGAAACAATGTCTTCGAATGTTGGATACGGATATTGTTCTGTTATCATATGTTTGTTTATCGTGGATTTAAAATCGCCACATAATCTAATTTGACCATTTTTCTTTGTTCACGTAAACAACTGGTGACGCCCATTGTACGGTTTGCTCGTTAATATTAACACTTTCTAAAGTGCCATTTTCTATCAAACGATCAATTTCTTTATCGGCAGCAGGCTTAAGCGCATATGGAACAGATCGAGCCTTACAGATTACTGGTTTTGCGTTATCATGTAATCTGATGACCGCCTCAAAACTTCGAACTGTACCTATTTTAGTTTGATCAAATATATCAGCATAATCTTCAAGAAGTTGTGATTCAAGTGTTCGAACATTTTTATCAATATATTTTACCTCAAATTTTGGTTCTAAATGGAATACTTCCATCAAATCCTTGCCTAATATAGGTACACTGTTACCTGGTACTACTGTTAGTAAACAATCTTCCGATTTCGATCCGATTTTGATTTTCACTTTAATGTCTCCCAGTGTTGCAATCGGTTTATCAGGATACGCAATTAGTTGTTTAGATTTTAAAAGTTTCGGTTTCCCAATTATTCTATAAAAACTTTCAGGTATTATAGATTTCCCTGATCCAGTATCGTATTGAAAATCAATTTCTTTCTTGTTAATTACAGCTCTAACCTTATATTTATTATCATTCCTTATGTGAAAAATATGATGAACGAATTCTGCTTTCCCAGATCGTACACATACTTTTTCAAAATGTCCTTTAGTATGACAACTGCGGCAAGTGGCTAATTCAGCTCTACATTTCTCCCCTTTCGAATGTTTACTTTTCCCACATCGAATGCAGACAGTTCGTTTATCTATTCGGAATTTATTACGTTCCATCTCGCTATGAACTTTTGGTTTGGTTTTGAAAACAGTGGGTTTGGCGCCGGCGTTGAAAGTGTTTTTCTTTACATTCTGAGTTGGCGTATTTATTTTATTCACACTTGTAAATGGTTTTTATGTTCGGAATGTATAACAGATTCGATAGTTTCTCGATTGATTTACGCTGATTCATAATTTAAAGCCGACTTCTCAATCTGATTAAAAGTTGCTGTTTCATCAGAGTGCTCACGAAACAAATGTTCTTGTATTCGGGAATCATTGATACCCAGTATTAATTGATCTCTTAAACGTTCATCTAAAGAATTCTTAAATTTACAGTTTACTGCAAGAGTTCGTAAAGCAGCAATAAATTCAGCTATTGATTCACCGTTACGGCGAAAACGTTGGGAAAATTTTGTTCTTTCGGCATGGATGTTTGTTGCCGGTTTAAAATGCTGTTCCAAAAAATCTTTGATTTCAGAATAAGTTTTTTCGTCAGGAGAAATAGGATCAAAATTATCATTCACTAATTTAAATAAACAAGGTCCCATACAACGTAAAATTAAATCTCGTTTATCTGCATCTTCAGTGATACGAAAAACTCTTATTTCAAGTTCAAAACGTCTAAAATAATATCGTATATCATCCTTACCTGGGCAAAATTCGTTGAAAGTAAACTTCGATAAATCAATCGCTCTAGTTTCCGTTGACATGATGCTTTACTTCTGTTCTTTTTTTATCCTCGTCGCCAAAATGTAGTGTTTTAGGGGCCTTAATATAAGATGCAGATGTTCACGAAAACATATTTATTCACAAATCACAAATCACGTTATATGTACATTTTTAAGCTTGTAGTTATTGTTCTGATGTTCTTAACCCAAAAAACAGAATTCTCTCTATCTGGTGTTGCCAGATTCCAATTGATACAGAGTTCTTTTATTCTGGCTGTTGCCAGATACATTACACATTTGTTTAAATATTACTATTTTAGAACAATTAAAGTATATAAAATACATCTATACCTTTAAAAGGATTATTGATTAACCACTGCTATTTAACTTTTAAAACTGCTAATTTTCGAGTATTATCACAGAGTTCAAGTACAATAAATATTTTATAAAGCATATAAATATCGAAAAACATATAAATATCTAAAGCATATAATTATCTAATAAATAACTCGGGGGAGGGGAAAGTTATGTATTTTCAAGGTATTATAAATATTTTCTTCAGAGATGAATACTTTCTTATGTATCAAATGTAACAGTGATATTTTTCGATTAAATTGGTGACTAATTTGAAAAAAAAAGTATAATATTTTTAAAATACTTAATAATTATATTACTTTAAAAATTAAATTTAATTTGAGAAATTTTATACATTTTTTAATTTGACATTAATATTAAAGGCAATAAAATTGTATTGCTATTTAAAAATGTATAAATAATTAAGTAAAGCCATTTAAAGATTTTAAATTTCTTTTCATCATATTTAAAATATCTAAGAATTGATTTTGTTTTGGTTTGGTTTTGGAATGCTACGGTCTACTTTTTGCAACACGAAGGCTAATGAGACCGGTCTCACAAAAAATACCTCCTCTAATTTTTATTTTAATATTACATCCGTCTCTATTTATAAAAAAACGATGCAACTACAAATGTGTATGTATATGATATATGTATATTTATTTGACTTGTTTGTGTTTACAAACAAAAGAGCTGTGTTTAGCATGAATAAAGTATTAATACATGTTAAGTAAAATTGGAAAAAAATATAAATGATTTTACACACCTTTGGGTTTTAATTCCTCGTATTTCTGCTCCCCTAAAATCCGGGTTTTTTGCCAAGAAAGAAAACATTGACATGCTGTCAATTTTCGGGAGGTTGTCTGATTGGTAAATCCAGGTAGAAGAGACATTTACGACAAATTGAGATAACTAAGCTATCTAGATCGATAAAATAAACCTTCAGGTTTAAATAAAAATAAATTTTGATAGCTAGAAAATTTCAGGAACTTGCAAAAACAAAATCGGAAAATAGTGCGCGCTTAAAAGCAATACAAAAATATTGGTCTGCATGAACGATGACATCACAACCAATCACGGTGCGTTTTGATGTCACGTGAATTTCGCTTAACTTTAAAATTAATTTTTTAAATGATGGACCCAGTTTTTTACATTTTTGAGAACATTTTTGGAATCTACGAGTCTGAAATTACCAGAAAAACACTAAGTTGTTCGAATCCCCCACATGTGCAAATTCCTCATTAAAAGTAAATGAGTCAGTTTGGTCATCCCATTAGAAGTTATAAGTCTCCTCCACACTATGGTCCACTGCAAGCCATTACCACCGTCTGGAGGGGGTATGCCTTATCGTGGTCGATGGTGGCAGACTATAAAATAGCCCTGACGGGCTATGGCTTTGGAGGCGGTTTTTCTCCAAAGATCAAAGGCTGCCAGATGCGCAGTAGACGCTACGGACGAATCTACGCACTCGGCTCATTTAGTGGTCCAGCTTGTGGATGCAACCCGTGAACCATCGATGAAGGTCGCCATCAGGAAGTGGTGAACAATTGGCCATAGTGTGGAGGCTACATTAGAATATAACAGACGACATGAAAAGTTATTAGAATATTTTTTGTTAATATAAAGCATTGTTTCATTAATACCTCTCAGTACAATATTACCTTTTTAATAGTAAAAAATCATCAACACAAAGTATGTGGAAATTTCACCATCGAATTAAAAAAAATTAATTTGACCATCAACTTTCAGAACTTTGTTGAAATTACTTTTTGCATCCTACGAACTGGAAACTTTAACACAAAATATCACTATACTGAAGAACGAAATGCTCTGTTCAATTTGAAGTGCAACGAAATAAAGAGAAAAATTATTATAAAATTCAGGTATTTCCCGTAACTTTATGTAGCCTCCTCACTATGGCCAATTGTTCACCACTCCAGTACTGGTCCTGAAGGCGACCTTGAACGACGGTTCACGAGTTGCATCCACATACTGGGCCACTAAATAAGCCGAGCTTGCAATGAACCATAGTATGGAGGGGCCTTAAGAATTCAAAGTAAAAAAGCCATGACGTAGTCCAAGTCACTCACACATATGTGGGCTTAAACCTATCATCTTCTGATGGATGACTACACTATCAAAATTAGAATTAAAACAAATTTTTGGGAAGGATTCGTACTAGAAGGAAAAATTCGAGTAAAGAAGTATATTGATGAACCACGTTACTTTGAAATCGTCAAAAAAAAATAGTTGAGCATATATATATATATATATATATATATATAATATATACACACACACACACACACGACATGAGGCTTTTGGTCACGTCTCGAAGGAAGTTCCGAGCTGATATTTCAGCCCTGTAGTCGTGGAACTTGCTGAGTAGACGAGAAGAACTAAGAAATAAAGACAATGGAATTTTTAAATCAAACTAATGTAGTTTATTCATGCTTGACCCTTACGAACGAACTGTTCGCAAACACTGTACATTTTGAATAGTTATTTGTACCAGCCAATCAGAAATTACCAACAAATCACATGGGTTACGCCGATGACGTAGTTTAACCTCCAGAGTCTATTTTTAGTTACTTATGAAATCGGAAGGAATCCACAAGGGAACGTTCGATAACAAAGATATTCGCTCAATTTGCTAGAAAGAATTGCCGGAAAGATAGAATCGGAACCGAAAGTCATAAAAATATCTTTACACACACACATACACACACATATGTGGGAGGTTTATTCCCACGGTGGAAAAGATGCACAAAAGCTCAACTAAAATGAACTTATTTCATTAAACTATTTACACATTATATACAAAATTAGTGTCTAGGGAGAATTAAAATAAAACTGGACTTAAGTGCCCGTGTGGCACAACATCAGCGCTCGTCTTAGCAGTCAAATAGCAGTCAGTGAGAAGTGCCGTCTGCACACGTTGCCGTCTAACTTAAAGTAAACAAAAAAGTTCTTTTTCCGCTTGCAGTTTCCGCAGGGTTGAGTTGTTCTTTACCCCCCCCTCTCTCTCTCTCTCTCTCTCTATATATATATATATATATATATATATATATATATATATATATATATATATATATATATATATATATATATATATATATATATATATATATATATATATATATATATATATATGTGTGTGTGTGTGTGTGTATCCGTATGCACAAACTTGTATGTTTCAGTAAATGTATAACACAATTTGGAGCAAACTTTTAAAAATTAAATAAGTTGACTGTAAATTAAAAGTTGAATCTTTTATTTAAAAATTAAATTTTGATAAAATATATAGTTTAAAAAATAAAATATTGATATGAATGTTTAGTTCAATGTTAAAAGGCAGAATATCGGAGGGGGGAGAGCTTGAGCCCATAAAGCTCCCCCCCTACCTCTGACTACTGCCGTGTCCCCCAAAATAACTCTTTTATATACGTCATAATTTGTCTTTTCAAAGTATCTCGTGAGATCACAGAATATGCATACCCAGACACAAGGCTAAGCGCGAAACGGCTATTTATACTCAGTCTTATTACATTGTAATTTGACAAAATGGTAAAGGTGTCACATGCAGAAATTTATCTCTATTACGGCGCTTGCATCTATCCCCCCTTCCCCACCAATCGTGTAATTGAAAGAAATCGTGTACTCTGCTGCATACCCGATTATTTTTTGCACTTAACCTCGAAATGAATTTATTGTCTTGTCAGCTTGAATGACTTTCGTTATTATTTCGAAAAGAAAGGCAAACAGATAAATCTGTTTGCCTCGCTTTCAGTGTTACTGTAGGTGATGTAAATGTCTTTTGGAATAGCATTTACTTTTCGACACGTGATGTCTTTTGTCACTTCCGAACTACGGAAGAATGGTGCTGCTAAGCGAGTGTTTAAACATTGGGCCAGAGATAAAGGAACTCAGCTGTCAGTCCACAACGAGTGTTATCTGATTAGGTTCATCCTTTCAGCCTGACAAATTCCTCGGTGTGCATATATTTCTGAAACTAGTGATAAAAGTATAATCAGAGCGATTGATTTTTTACTTCCTCGAACAAAGGGAAGTATTGCATGGGCGAAAAATTTTGGTGTCAGATTTCCATAGAAATACCCATTTTCACCAATTTTCAAGTTCTGTCTATACACAGGAACACTTTAAAAGAACATAGTAATTTCAAAGATTTAAAATCAACGTATCCTCCTTCCTTTTTCCGATTTTGCATAAAATGTTCTGATCCTTTTTGAATGATTTTTTACAAATTCTTTATTAAAACTCTAGCTTCATAAAATTATTCGATTCTGTTATATCAAGTAGTATAACAAATAATTTTTTAATACAAATTAAATTTAAATTCCACAGCCAGAACAAACTCTGATACTGCTGGCCACAATATATATTAAGTATATTTTGCCTTTATACAAAATACTATTCTATATTCGGATACAGCCTGTTGAGTTTTGTTTTGCAAAAACCGCTAATATTACGCTTGGCGCCAATTCTGGCAGCTTGCTGTAAAACCGCCACATTAAGAGTTGTGTTTTTATGTTTGTAATAAAGCGTGTGTAAACTGAGAGTGTGTTCGACCCTTCGCTTCGAGAAGGCGTCTGAGTATTCGTCGGAGAATAAAAGTTTTAATTTAAGAGTTACAGTCCATTATTTTTTGTGATAATCATTACCTAATTAAGAACCAGCGACCAAGCCTCAACATTATGTGGTCCGATAGGTAAATTCCCAGTTCCGGGGGCCCCGCCGCCATGTTTTTTGGCGCTATCTGTACAAGTGATCGCCAAATTGTCGCCAAGTGATGTTTACATTTTGTGTATTAAGTTTATACCCATTTTCAAAACGTATTTTGGAGGAAAAAAAAAGGTTTCTGATGTTGTTAAAATGTTAAGATGAATACAAATTTAAATTTCAGTTTTTAATGTATTTAAAGGCGCTTTTGTATTGGTTATTAAACTAAACAGTGCAGAATTTTTGCAATAAGTGCAAATTAAGCAAAATATAATCATCAGTTGGTTATATTTAGGCAATTATGCTTATAAAATATTCAGCTATATTTATAAAATATGTTTGTTATTTAATGAAATTATTTTAAAACTATCAAAAGATTAAAAAGTAATAAAGTACAGTACAAATTACTTCTCAAAATAATTAGCTTGAAATAAAAATATAAAAACGGAGTAAATGTTTAAAATAAATAATAAATTTTTAGCTTAAAGTTCTGAAGAAAGTAAGGGAGTGAAATGATTTTTCTTATCTAAGTGAGGTAAAGCTCCCCTTGATCTTCCGTAACAATAACGGTAGACAGTCGAAATAAAATTACTTTTATTACTTAGCGTATCACTTTTAACAATGTATTACACTATAAAATAATATAGTTTAAAAATATTTCTTCTTCATTTTGTATTAAATTAAGACACAACTTTGAATAAAAAAGTTCAAAACGCAGTAAATAAAAATATAAATATGACATCACTTATTACCCTTCGAAAATTAAGCATAAAATATGAAATAAATAAAGCGCTAACCTAATTTAAGTATCCTGAGTTGTTGGTGGATATACACGTTTGATCTGATTTAAAAAATCCTGAAAAGCATCTTGCAGATTTTCTTTCATTTTCCTCTGCATAAAATCACAAAGGTACGGAGGGATCTCTTAATTGAGCTCCACAAGCCCTCAATTGTATTGGTTTGAGCTCCAGTATTAAATTTAAAAAACGAAAAAAAATGTCACAAGGGCTCAGGCAAAATGGACAAACCTCCAGAGCACAGCCGAAATGTACAAAGACTTGAAATGGACGCTAGAAAATCCAAATTCGGCGGTCTTGGAGTATTGTTTGTTACAGGAACCAATAAGGGTCAGATATTCAAATCACGTGTCATTTCCCCCAATACCCTAAAATAAAGGCGCCGATTGACACCCCCACCTTTTTTAGGGGGTGGTGGAAGAGTCCGAAAAGAAGAGCAAGGTTTGCCAGAAAATAGGGTTCTAGAATTTGGCGATATCTCCCACGCTTGGCGTCCCCACCAAACTCGGTTCCAGGGGCCCCCCGAACTGGGAAATAGCCGTCCGATCTCCCGGAGTGTTTTAGAAGTGTGATTTTGTAGTGTCAAGTTCTGAAAAGTTTCGATTTGGGGAATGCGGAGTGTTGGAATGGAATGTGTCCTGAGTCATCACGTCCGTTGGAATGGGTGCGCCATTTCTCGTTTCAGGTTTGGTTTTGCATTTTCTTTTTATGAAATGTTGTTGTAGTTGGCTTCAACTGAACTAATTATTATTTCGTGTAACGTGTTAATATTTTATTGTGTTTAGTGTTTTATAAATATAATTAATAATGTTTAAAGGAACTCGTAAAGCCGATTTAAAATTAATTTGTACTGAAATTGGCGAGAAGTTCGATGAAACTGCAACAGTTTCCGAATTAAGAAACTTAATTTCAAATAGTGAGGAGTACAAAAACAATCCGTCTTCAGTTACGGATATTATAAACGAAATTATCGAGGAAAGACGCAACGAGGAGTCGTCAAAAATCGAATTAGAAAAATTAAAATTGGAAAGAATTCAGGCAGAATTAAAATTGGCCGAATTACAAAAAGAATCATTTTCTAGTAGCGGTGGAGAAGCGAAAATTGAGTCGCTTGATTCGTTTGTTAAAAGTGTTCGTGTTTTAACCGTTAAAGTTCCGACCCGGCCAGATGGGTGGAGCCATTTTTTTCTTTCGTTGGAAAGAGCATTCGATGCTAAAAGTGTTCCAAAATCGTACCGTGCTGAAATTTTGCTAATTTTGTTAGGGGAACGTGCTAGTAACATATTAACATATGTTAAAACAGACGAAATTTCAGATTATGATAAATTAAAACTAATTGTTTTGAAACAATTTGAGCCTACTGCTCAAGTCTGTTTAGAAAATTTTCGAAAAGCATTTAGACAAGTAAATGAGTCCCATACGCAATTTACAGCTAGGCTGACTACTTCTTGGGATTACTATTTAAAAATGAGAAATGTTAAGACCCTGGAAGAGTTAAATAAATTAATAATTTCGGATAAACTTTTTTCTACTTTAGATCGTGAAACCGCAATGCACATAAGTATTAAACAAGGTGAGGGGTGGATGTTGCCAACAGAAATGGCACAGAATTGTGATGTGTTTTATCAATCAAAACAAAAACCGCAAAACGATACTTATAAAGGCTTTCGTACGAATCAAAGGGGTGTTAATATGAAATCACTTTTTTCTGGTGTTAATTCAAACGCGAATAAAGATTTTAAATGTGTTGTTTGCAAAAATGAAGGTCATAGTTTATATCAATGTTTACTTTATAAGAAAAAATCTGTTCCAGAACGACTGGAAATAGTAAAAAGAAATAATTTGTGTTTTAATTGTTTGGGAAAACATAGTGTTAAATCTTGCAAGTCAAAATTTTCTTGTAAAGAATGTGGCAAAAGACATCATAATTCACTTCATTTTCAAAGAGATTTATTGAGTGTTGAAGGGGAAATCGAAAATACAGGTTTTGGACCTTTTGAAGGTGGAAATGGCCTTTCCCCAGCGGAAAATAGAGGTTTAGATGTTTACTCTAAAACCTTTGTACCTGAGCGTATACCCGAGACACAAATTAATTCGGATGTGTTAAATTGCGCAACTAGTGTTGAGAATCGTTCTACAGTTCTTTTGAGTACAGCCAAAGGGCTAATAAAAAATAGATCCAACAATTTTGTTGAAATAAGAATTTTGTTAGATAATGGTTCAATGAGTCATTTCATGAGTCAAAAGTGCGCAGAGGCTTTGGGCCTTAACAAAAATAAAACAAATATTAGAGTATCCTGTTTAGGAAATGTCTCATTACCATTGCAGGGAAGCGTAACAGCAACCATCGCCAATAAAAAGGGAACTTTTATTCGAGATCTAAACTTTTTGGTGGTTGAACGTATCACAGATAGGATACCTGCGTATTCAATAAATATTCAACTCCCACAAATCCAACTTGCGGATAACTCTTTCAACCAACCAGGGGAGGTGGATTTACTTTTAGGAGCACCGATTTTTTACGAATTGTTAAAACCTGGACAATTGTACCCTCCAAATTCAAATTTAATTCTTCAAAATAGTGTTTTCGGGTACATTGCCTCGGGAAGAGTAACTTCTACCAATGACACCTATTTACATTGCGGATTGGTTCGTGAGAATAGTTTAAATGAAACTTTACGTAAATTTTGGGAAATCGAGGAGGTTGAACCCGAATTAAATAATTTGAAAACTAAGGAAAATCAAATGTGCGAAGACCATTTTAAGAGAACTCATAAGAGAAAAGAAGACGGTAGGTATGTAGTTCAAATGCCACTTAATGAGGATCCGAGTGTTTGGGGAGAGTCAAAAACGATTGCGATTAAGAGGTTAAATTCTTTGTGGAACCGACTAGAAAAAGATGCGGAATACTTAAAATTATATAAAAATTTTATTGACGAGTACGAACAATTAGGTCACATGACGGAAGTAACATCGATAAACGAACATGAAATTACTTATACCATGCCACACCACGGGGTGTATAGACCAGATAAAACGTCTACTAAATTAAGAGTAGTATTTAACGCATCAACCGAGACCTCTAAAGGTAATTCATTAAATACGATTCAATTAAACGGAGGAGTAATACAAAAAGATCTTTATGATCACATGTTAAATTTTCGTAAATACAGGTACGCCTTTACTGCGGACATTAAAATAATGTATCGCATGATTGAAATAGATAAAACTCAAAGGCCACTACAATGCATTTTGTGGAAAGAGAGTGCAAATGCTCCTGTTAAAATTTACGAATTAAACACTGTAACATACGATACAGTGAGTGCACCTTTTCTTGCCATGAGAACCCTAAAACAACTTTCTGATGACGAAAGTGAAAACTATCCTTTAGCAGCACCAATTTTACGTGAAAACTTTTACATGGATGACGCTCTTGTTGGTGCAGAAACAATGAGCGAAGCTCTGGAAATTAAGAGACAACTTACGTGCGTACTTCAATCTGCAGGGATGGAGTTGCATAAGTGGTGCAGCAATTGTCCGTCGCTGCAAGCTAGCTCCGAATTGGGGTATAACTTTACTGACAGTGAAGTGAAAACGTTAGGGGTTCGATGTAATTGTCAAAGAGACAATTTTATATTTAAAACTGATCCTCAAGCAGCTACGCTCACGAAGCGTCAAGTACTGTCGACGATCGCGAAGATATTCGATCCTCTTGGCTTAGTGGGTCCTGTTGTCGCTAAGGCCAAAGTGTTTATGCAGAGCTTGTGGGTACTTAAGATTGGCTGGAGTGATACCCTTCCAGAGAGAGAATCCCGAGAATGGCAACGCTTTTTAACGTCTTTACGTGACCTCAACGTGGAGATTCCTCGAACGATATTCTTGCCAGAGTCATGCTTCATTGAGCTTCATGGATTTGCAGATGCGAGCTCAAGGTGTTACGGTGCAGCCATTTACGCAAAATCCAAGAGCTCCTCCTCAGAGACCTTGATCCGGTTGGTATCAAGTAAATCCAGGTGTGCCCCGGTAAAAACCGTAACAATCCCCAGACTCGAACTCTGTGCCGCCGTACTGTTGGCAAAACTGATGAAGAGGGTTCAACAAATTTTGAATTTGCCGAACCATACGGTATATCTGTGGTCGGATTCCATGATTGTACTTGCATGGATTGCTAAAGAACCCTCACAACTCAAAACCTTCGTGGCTAATAGAGTCGCAGCTATCCACGAACTAACTACAAGGGATCAGTGGAGACATGTGTCTACTGATCAAAATCCAGCCGACCTTGTGTCCAGAGGTCTGGATCCGGACAAGATTGCCCAGGCCAACATCTGGTTCGAAGGACCAGAGTTTCTGAAGGGAGATGACTATCCCACGCGAAATATTGTTTCTCCTTTCGGTAACCAACATGACTTTGCCAAAGAACTGAAATCAAGTGACAGTGTTATTGAGTGTTTTACTGTGACATATAATTCGTTTATGTTTAATTTGCTTAATTCTTGTGGTAATTACTTAAAGGTATTACGTGTACTAAGCTTTGTTTTCAGGTTCATTTCCAATTCAAGAAATCCTACTGAGAGGATTCGTGGCTCCTTGAAGTCAAAGGAACTTCAGGTTGCAGAGGAGGTGCTTATTCGTGAATGCCAAAGGCAAGATTTCAGCAAAGAAATTATGGATTTAACGGTAAAGGGTGAAGTTGACAGGGGAAGTAATATTAGATCTCTCAATCCCTTTATTGATGAAAAGGGGCTTCTGAGAGTTGGAGGCCGGTTAACAAATTCCAATTTAAAATTTAATCAAAAATTTCCTTTAATTTTGTCTCCAAAATGTAAAATTACTTCCTTAATTATCAACCACTATCATAAAATCAATTTTCATTGTGGGCCTCAATTATTATTGTATTCTATTAGAAATAAGTTCTGGATATTAAATGGTAGAAACACTTGTAAAAAAATTGTTAAAGATTGTATAACTTGTTTTAAGGCCAAACCAGTAACAGCCCAACAGTTAATGGGTGAACTTCCGAAGGAAAGAGTCAATGCTGACTTTACCTTCAACTCGACAGGTGTTGATTTTTGTGGACCTTTCTTAATTAAGTATAAGAATCAGAGGAAGGGAGTCTTCCAAAAGGTATATGTGTGTGTGTTTATTTGTATGGTTACAAAGGCTGTCCATTTGGAAATTGTAACAGATTTAACTTCGGAGGCATTTATTGCCGCTTCTATAAACGCTTCTTTGCTAGAAGAGGAAAAAGCTCTAAATTATTTAGTGACAATGCAACTAATTTTACAGGTGCTAACAATGAGTTGAAAAAACTATTCAAATTAATAAATGCTCCAAATGAAATTTTAAAGGATTATTGTAGTTCGGAAGGCGTTGAGTGGAAATTCCTTCCACCCAGAGCACCAAATTTCGGTGGGCTTTGGGAAGCGGGAGTTAAGTCTTTTAAGTATCATCTAAAAAGAGTTGTCGGTAATGCTCGATTAACATTTGAACAATTTTTGACTATAACCACTCAAATCGAGGGCATATTAAATTCGCGCCCCTTAACACCTTTAACTGCCGACGTAGAAGACTTGGAAGTTTTAACTCCTGATCATTTTTTAATTGGTCGTCCTCTGAATGCCATAATTGAGCCGAACTTGATTGATATTAATGATAATAGATTAAAATTGTGGCAGTTAACTTCAAAGTATGTTCAACGTATCTGGAAAAAATGGAGCAATACATATTTAAGTCACTTGCAAAATCGTTCCAAATGGACAGACAAGATAAAAAACGTAGTGATTGGTGAAATGGTCTTGATTAAGGAGGACAATGTCCCCACATCAAAGTGGATACTCGGGCGAATTGTAGAAGTATTCTACGGAAAAGACAATAGAGTCAGAGTTTGCAATGTAAAAACGAATTCTGGTGTATATAAAAGACCTATTTCAAAATTGTGTATTTTACCTTTAAAAAGGGATCTCTAAATGTAATTTGTGAAATTGAATTATGCCATTAATGTATCAGTGCTAAAAATTAGTAAACGTAAAATAAATTTGAAGATAAAATTTTTGATATACATATAATACTAATAATTGATTTGTGTTAGAAACTGCATTTTTTAATGAGTATTTTGCAAAAAGAGTATTTTTTTTTCAAATGTTTAAGTTGTACTATTCTGAAGTATTTTGTTTGTTTGTTAATTGTATTAGTCAAGTGAATTATTTTTGTAATAGATATTCATTTTAAGTGTTTTTTATATTATGTATGAAACCCTTTGTGTGGGTTTCATGTCGGGGAGAATGTTGAGTTTTGTTTTGCAAAAACCGCCAATATTACGCTTGGCGCCAATTCTGGCAGCTTGCTGTAAAACCGCCACATTAAGAGTTGTGTTTTTATGTTTGTAATATAGCGTGTGTAAACTGAGAGTGTGTTCGACCCTTCGCTTCGAGAAGGCGTCTGAGTATTCGTCGGAGAATAAAAGTTTTAATTTAAGAGTTACAGTCCATCATTTATTTTGTGATAATCATTACCTAATTAAGAACCAGCGACCAAGCTCTTCAGCTGAACTTACATATTAAGCAAATAATTTTCTTTTATATTTGACTTAAATAATAGATTAAGTATATAAGGGATAATTTTAAATTCAATCATCGATTATTTTTTGTTGTAATGAAAATTTTATCATCGGTATTAACAATAAATTCTTTTCATATAAGTCGAGGACTACTAAATATCTAACTTTTAATTTATATATATTTGGAAATTAAGAAGTTTGTTTGTTTGTTATACATAACCACATGGTTTGACTAAATGAATTCCATGTGATTCTAAACTGCATTACAGGATCGGGAGACTCTAGAGGAGTATGACGATAAATAAACTATTGAGAGTGAACCAGATAATTCTCAGCCAAAAAACAAACCATTTTATTACCTGCCTCATTGGGTACTTAACAGTTCTGGAATATTAAAAATTTTACTGATCCCGTCATATGATGGGCTATATGCTAGTTTCTTATATATTAAATAAACGTAATGATTAAAAATATTAGATATAATGAACCATTAAAGGTACACTGGCTAAATTTTAATAATTTGGAGCTGTTGGCTTTGTAAACTGTTAAGGAATTAATTGCCCATAAATGTAAATTCCCGCTTTCTCAGTGGCTTTGGTTAATTAAGAAAATGTATATAATACTATTACAATGGCGCAATCTATATCAATTAAAGTCGCCCAAATAGCAAGGGATACAATGTTGTTCGGATGAAAAACCTTTGTGGTTTAGTAAACATCGCCAATAATTTCACCAAATTTGCCAAGGGGCACTCTATTCTTCAGTAGTACCTTTCAGTCAAGTGTGGTCAAAATAAGTATTTCGTTGAAATCTAAATCTTTAATTACAATACTTCCTTTTGCTTTGTCCAAGGAAGTAACAAGTCCAAGGTACAGATATTTCAAACGCTGCAGTTTTAATGACAAATTTGGCGATTTTGTAGGGTTGCCAAGTTAGTGAGTTCAAAATTAAAAAAAAGTATTTTATTGTTTTTAAAGTCGCATAAAGATGGAAAGTTTGTGAAAGTTATGCCCAAATTCTTTAGTTTTGTAAAATAAAACACATAAAATTGTGTATGTTTTTTATATTTCTTAGTATTTGTCAATATTTTTATTGGCGGGCTTGAACACCAAAACGGAAATGATAGAATATGTGATTAACTGGTTTGAGTTTCGGTAATATTGCCATTTTTCATCGTAGCCAAATCAATTTAATTTCCAAAAAGTAAAAACCAATAAGTATTAGTAGCATTTAAGATGTAACGAAACATTTCACAAGAAGAGAAAGATACCAAAATTTTATAAATCAAAATACAGAAACGGCAATATCAAGAGAGAAATAAGGTTGCCATGCTTGGCCCGTTACTTCCAATTGGTAATATACACTGGAAAAAGATGCACTTATCACACCGATCCCGAAAGCCACCATTTTTTCCCCGGACCACCATTGTTTGGCCATTTACGTTGATCGCCAAATAATAAAATGGTGGAATTTTCATGTTTCTCATACATTAAAAGTTAAAAATGGCGAAAATTATGTGATTCTCATAAACTCAAAAAATCTAATATTTTATACAATATTTTGCAGATGAAAATGTAAAGATTTAACACAATTAATAGTATTCAAAACGCAGTGAAACATTATTTTTAGCAAAAGTTGCAGATGGAAATATAAGCAGATGTAACATTTTAAACAATTTTATACACAAAGAAACAATCTTTTTTGGAGGTATATTATCAGATTAGATGGTAATACTTCAGAAAAAGGTGCCCCTTGGCAGATTTGGCAAAAATATTGGCGATATTTACTAAAACACAAATGTATTCCATTCGAACATTGCATTCCTTC
>JAGEOH010001480.1:12500-19000 GCA_032207245.1 Pardosa pseudoannulata | reverse complement strand
CTTAATTGCGTTCTATGGAACATTTCCCTAGCAATGATCAATATTCGACGTTATAAATATGTTGTTTCGTAGTAAATTTAAAAGGTTTATATATTCGGAACGTAGGTTATAAACCTTAATGAAAATGTTAAAAAAGTAGTATAAAAAATGGAATATGAAAGAGATGCGGAGGGTCGGTCGTACAGTTCCGAGGGATCGCGGAAACGAATGCGTGCTCTACTTGATATAACTGTTGCAAATGACAGTTTCCAGTTCGTTGAAACGTGTTTATTTATAACATTTTTAATTCAGAAAGAGATATATACTTTTAGTTAGGGAATTACGATAACTTTTTTAAAAATCTAGATGCGAACGCGTTACCTTTCTCGGTCTTGTATTACTACCACTGTGATTTCCGTAGGTTTCTAAGCGTTTTGTTTTCCGCGACTTGGCCCTTTTTCGTGTATATTTCAGAAATATTAAGATACTTTGGTATGTTTTCGTCCGATCTATTTCACTTTCTGTTTTCCTTTCGACATTTGGATAATTTTATTATGCTTTAACTTAACCGCTTCTGGATTCTTGGCGCGAATTTCTTTATTTCTCTTGGCAACGTGGTCACAGTAACCCTAGAACGTCTGGAATCGAAATTCGATTTCGCGTTTGTTGACATTTTCTTTGGGAGGGTTAGTGTGAGATCTACGCGTTCGCATGTTTTCTAAGTTCATTTTATTAATATTTCCGTGCTAAAAGTTTGGAAAAGAAGATGTGCTTATTCTATTTTCTTTAAATTTCGAATATAAGTGTTGTTTCTTTTTTGGTTACTTAGAGTTTTGAAATAGTGTCGCAGTTTGGATTTGTTTGGGTTAGTGTTCGTTAGGCTTCTCCATTTTTTAAAAATGCAGCACTTTTTAAATACTAGATCTTTATAATTTTCATTTCTGGAACTGTGCGTGGTTGTATTTCGTGTATCGTTTATGTTTACTGTTAAGTCTGTTCCCTTAAGAATTCTGACAGAGAAGGTATGATTTCTTTCGGTTTCGCCGTATGCGTTCTTTTCAAGATTCAAATTATTCTTCCTTATTTTTTTTTATTCATCTTTGTTTTAATGACTTCATTTTTCTGCTTTCGATTTAGGTTGTGATTAATTAATACAGTTCGGATTCTATAGAATTTTTTATTCGTGTTTCTGTGAATATTTTCATTTGTATTGTGTTTGCTCACTTGTGAGTATGTGTTCTTAGAACAATTAGTTTTGATTTCATTTGGTGTGCTTTTTTAACTAATACTTTTCTTAATACTGATGTTATATGTTCGATATACGGAGATTATTTTTGTTCTTTTAAATTCAACTTTCAGTTTTATTAATTATGACACATAGATTGATTTCAATGTGAGGGATTGATTTGCATTTGAAATCAACAAATATAAAACATTTCATGTTTTTCTCTTAATTTAATTGGTTTAAAAAGTATTTTTTCGTTATTTTTCAACAAATAATGTTTATTTTTTATTAAATCTTTTATTTTCCCATTCGCTTTTGGTTTCAAGGTATTCTGTTCCTTAGTTGTTGTTTTTAATACAATTGATGTTAAAGTTTTTTAAAAAGACTGCGGTTTTATTGCTTTCGATCTTTTCATTAAGATATCTCTTCTATTTTACACCTTTACACATGTTTATCACTTGCAGTTTTGGATATTTCATTATGAACTGAATCAAAAAATTATGTGATGGCTGTAATCCGAATAAATATTTAAGAGAGGTTTCTTTTTTGTTTCGTCTCAAATACGAGGTAGAGATAGGTTTTCTTTTATAAACAATGATAGCATGGATGCTTTTTCATTGTTGAATTTGATTCAGTTTATTTGATTATTGTATGTGATATGTTTTTCTTGCATTGTTGGAGATTTTAATTGTTGTAACTGAGCGGTTGGATCAGCATTTGTTTACTTTTATGAGATTTCTTTTGCAGAAGTCGCATTGTTGTATAGCAGGTTTTTAATTGTTGTAACATAACTGTAGGGACATTATATACTATTATAAGCTTATTTTTGAATATATTACATTGTTGAATGACATTGTTTTTAAATTCATGAAACTGAACTCTTGGGTCAGTACTTTATTTCTTCTAAACGTACTTGGCATCGCGTTTTACTTCGTATACAAGCAAGGAAAACACTTCATGTTTATTAGTTTTTATTATTAATTCTGATACTTTTGATATATAACGTAGTTATTATGTTTACACTGTTTGCGACGTTAAGACTAAGACAGTTAATAATTTTTAAAATAACGGATTCACACTAAACTGCTTCTATTTGTTTAAATAGCTCAATAACTGAATTTGTTGGACACGCGTATACACTTATTTGAATCATAAGTTTTGTTTCTCATCAATTTTTTTTCATATGACTTGGAAGTTCTAGCTTATTTTAAATAAAAACATTTTTTCCCATGCGATGTTTATTTACCTTCTGGGCATGCCATGATTAATGATGTTTTTATACTTCATGTTTCGGTTTTCAAAATTAGCTTCGTAAAATTTTTTGCGCATATATTTATTCTTTTAGTTTTGGTTTCCGTGTGGCCAGGGTATATACATTTTTTTTTCAAATGAAAACTAGTGGCCTTCTTGTAATTTGCAGTTAATATGTTTCTTATTTACTTAAATGTATAGTTTTCACTTTTTAAACAGGTTTCTTTCCGAACGTTAATTTTGCTTTCGTTTTCACTCAGGCATGGTATATCCAATTTTCTGTGTTTATTTTGTTGCAAAATGTGTTCTTTGACACGTTACGTTAGTTTCTGGAATGTTCTTGAAACGCTTACGTTTTTAAACATGTCGTTTTCGAGTTTCGGTATTTCATATCTGTAGAATTCTTGGCTCTTTAAAACCCAAACAAGTGAAAATTATGTGTAAAAGAATTATTTAAAAAAGAATTTTTTTACATAATAAATTAAAAAAAATTGAATAAATAAAAAAGAAAAGAGTTTGAAAAAAAGAAATACACAAATAAAGGAAAAACATTTTAAAATCAGGTTTTATTTTTAATTGTTATTTATGTATTTTTAACTGTACCATTTTGATGCCTAATGAGAATATTTAAATAATATCTCAATAGGTTTTTAAATTCTACAATCCTCAGAATTTATTACATATTTTTTAGTTTACATACACCTTCTGGAAATTTCCTTTTCAGTTTTATTTAAAGGAATAAATTTAGAAAAAAAACGTTATAAAATACTTTTTAGAAATATCTCTTGAAATAGTGTTTTTTTCTGGTGGGGGGGATTAGAATTCTAAACTCCACTGAATATAAAATAATAAAAGCCTCTTCGAAACTGGATGAGTAAAATGAAAAGGTCGAAATTTTAACGAAGTTGATCAAAATTTAATATTGAAAACCAAAAGTTTCAAATTATTTTTATTCCATGACAGTAAAAATATGAAGTAAAATAAGTCAAAGTTGCATTTTCCCGTGTTCTGAAAATAATTGGTTTGTGGGAGGGGGGGTGTGTGAAAATTTGAAATAAAATTCTAAGTCCAGAATATGCCACAAAATTTTCAAAGTCCCGACGTTAAAGCGTGTTCTTTAAATTCCTCATCTCTCGGCTCTGAAGGAACGATCTCCCTTCGTTTGCTCTTATCCGAACGTCGACTACTGGGTTTTTCCCGGGAATCACAGACTGACTTTCCGCTGCTACTCCAATAAAGCTATAGTTCCGTTCAAAAACTTTCGCCTTATATGTGGAGCGTGTGGTGTCTGAAAGATGAGTCGAACGAAATTTTGAATTTGCGTTTGTCTTTCTACGAAAAGGTGAGAAGTCGCCTTCGTATACCGACGCTCCCGAACCCAGACTTTCTCAGCTTTTATGCTCACGGCGCGCCCTGTGCTGCGCAAGTGGAGTTGCGACTAAATCGAGGTTATAGGGTTTTCTGTATGTTTTTCCGATGCCGCTTTCTTCTCGACGCCTACGAAAGCAATCCTTGCGGCAAGGATGCTGCGAGGACGTTGTGAGCGTAGAACCGCTTCCGAGAGCGACTGCTTTGTTCTCGCCGGATCGGCTCGCGAACAAGGGTCCCGACCTCGCATTGGGATCCGCGCCTCCGTCTCTGTAGGCGCTGCAGTCTGAACAGGACTCGAGCGTCCGCTTCCTAGAGAAGATACCTGGTTGATCCTGCCAGTAGTCATATGCTTGTCTCAAAGATTAAGCCATGCATGTCTAAGTACGTGCCGTATTAGGGCGAAACCGCGAATGGCTCATTAAATCAGTTATGGTTCCTTGGATCGTACTTTCCTACTTGGATAACTGTGGCAATTCTAGAGCTAATACATGCAGCAGAGCTCCGACCTTCGGGGACGAGCGCTTTTATTAGACCAAAACCAAACGGACCTCGTGTCCGTCTTCCGTGGCGACTCTGTATAACTTTGGGCTGATCGCACGGGCCCGTCCCGGCGACGTATCTTTCGAGTGTCTGCCTTATCAACTTTCGATGGTAGGTTACGCGCCTACCATGGTCATAACGGGTGACGGGGAATTAGGGTTCGATTCCGGAGAGGGAGCCTGAGAGACGGCTACCACATCCAAGGAAGGCAGCAGGCGCGCAAATTACCCACTCTCAGAACGAGGAGGTAGTGACGAAAAATAACGATACGGGACTCTTTCGAGACCCCGTAATTGGAATGAGTACACTCTAAATCCTTTAACGAGGATCTATTCGAGGGCAAGTCTGGTGCCAGCAGCCGCGGTAATTCCAGCTCGAATAGCGTATATTAAAGTTGTTGCGGTTAAAAAGCTCGTAGTTGGATATCAGTTCCAGACGGGTGGTCCGCCAAACGGTGGTTACTGCCCGTTCTGAACAGCCAGCCGGTTTCTCTTGACGATCTTCACCGGTTGTCTGGGGTGACCGGCAAGTTTACTTTGAAAAAATTAGAGTGCTCAAAGCAGGCGCGACGCCTGGATAATGGTGCATGGAATAATGGAATAGGACCTCGGTTCTATTTTGTTGGTTTTCGGAACCCGAGGTAATGATTAAGAGGGACAGACGGGGGCATTCGTATTGCGACGCTAGAGGTGAAATTCTTGGACCGTCGCAAGACGAACTACTGCGAAAGCATTTGCCAAGAATGTTTCCGTTAATCAAGAACGAAAGTTAGAGGTTCGAAGGCGATCAGATACCGCCCTAGTTCTAACCATAAACGATGCCAGCCAGCGATCCGGCTGTGATCCTGAAATATCTAGCCGGGCAGCTTCCGGGAAACCAAAGCCTTTGGGTTCCGGGGGAAGTATGGTTGCAAAGCTGAAACTTAAAGGAATTGACGGAAGGGCAAACAAGGAGTGGAGCCTGCGGCTTAATTTGACTCAACACGGGGAAAACTTACCCGGCCCGGACACAGGAAGGATTGACAGATTAAGAGCTCTTTCTTGATTCTGTGGGTGGTGGTGCATGGCCGTTCTTGGTTGGTGGAGCGATTTGTCTGGTTAATTCCGATAACGAACGAGACTCTAGCCTACTAAATAGACGTTCCGATCTTCTCCGTCGGGCGTTCTTCTTAGAGGGACAAGCGGCGTTTAGCCTCACGAGACAGAGCAATAACAGGTCTGTGATGCCCTTAGATGTCCGGGGCCGCACGCGCGCTACATTGAAGGAATCAGCGTGTGCATTCCCCGTCCGACAGGACAGGGCAATCCTTTGAAACTCCTTCGTGCTTGGGATTGCTTATTGTAATTTAGGCATGAACGAGGAATTCCTCGTAAGCGCGAGTCATCACCTCGTGTTGATTACGTCCCTGCCCTTTGTACACACCGCCCGTCGCTACTATCGATTGAATGATTTAGTGAGGTCTTCGGACTGGCGGTCGGAGCGGTCTCCTGGTCGTGCCGGCATGCCGGAAAGATGACCGAACTTGATCATTTAGAGAAAGTAAAAGTCGTAACAAGGTTTCCGTAGGTGAACCTGCGGAAGGATCATTACCGTATTCTCCGTTTTCGGAGATCCTTTATACACTCCGGGCCCGCCAGGTCGGCAGGCCCAAAACGTCCCGGACTTGGGACGATTCGAACGCATTTGCGGGTGTCGTGAGGTGCCTATTCCCCGCCGATCGATCCGGCGAAAGGGGGTGTCTTCCTGGAGCAACGGAAGTTGCTAGGCTTAAATAGGAGTCTGTAGCGGTAGACTCCAGCCTCCTCGCTCAACCCCTCTTTAGTCGATGGTTGGGAGGAGCCGTGCGGTCCGGGAGGACTGCTGAGACTTCGAGGGGTATGGCGACCGTCCTCCAGTCTCTCCCCGCAGTGGGGCGAGCGATCTCTTTGAGTTCTCGAACGCATCAGGTGATTAGCCTGTAGACAAAAAGTACAACTCTGAGCAGTGGATCACTCGGCTCACGGGTCGATGAAGAACGCAGCCAGCTGCGAGATTTGGTGTGAATTGCAGGACACATCGAGCACTGATTTTTTCGAACGCACATTGCGGTCTCGGGTCCTACCCGGGACCACGTCTGTCTGAGGGTCGGATAAAC
>JAGEOH010001480.1:0-7500 GCA_032207245.1 Pardosa pseudoannulata | reverse complement strand
AATTTTAAATTGGTTTGGTTTGGTTTGGAGTGCTACGGTCTACTTTTTGCAACACGAGGGCTAATGAGACCGGGACCTACAGCTTAAAGCCGATTCCGAACGGCTACGAACATCCATGCCTCAGTGGGATTCGAACCCACGAACTCCGGTTCCGAAGGCCAGCACCCTAACCAATCGGCCATCGTTCGGCGAATTTTAAATTGAAAACCGTCACTTTATCAAATGTTTTATATTTTTTAAAATCAAAATAGTTGTTTATAAAAAAAAGTTATTTTGGCGTTTTTCAACGAACTTAGGTGCGTAAAATCTGTTATATGAAGTCGGAAACACTATTTCACAATTATTTATGAGGCAAGAAGTGTTAATGTTTATAATATATTTTTCTAAACGTTCTATGGAAACGATTTAGGAAAAATGTGACGCACTTTTAAAAACGCGTGGTTTAATGATCTGTCCGACAGATTTTACCTTTCTTTCGATATGAACAGTTCCTATAACTAACTTAATTGCGTTCTATGGAACATTTCCCTAGCAATGATCAATATTCGACGTTATAAATATGTTGTTTCGTAGTAAATTTAAAAGGTTTATATATTCGGAACGTAGGTTATAAACCTTAATGAAAATGTTAAAAAAGTAGTATAAAAAATGGAATATGAAAGAGATGCGGAGGGTCGGTCGTACAGTTCCGAGGGATCGCGGAAACGAATGCGTGCTCTACTTGATATAACTGTTGCAAATGACAGTTTCCAGTTCGTTGAAACGTGTTTATTTATAACATTTTTAATTCAGAAAGAGATATATACTTTTAGTTAGGGAATTACGATAACTTTTTTTAAAAATCTAGATGCGAACGCGTTACCTTTCTCGGTCTTGTATTACTACCACTGTGATTTCCGTAGGTTTCTAAGCGTTTTGTTTTCCGCGACTTGGCCCTTTTTCGTGTATATTTCAGAAATATTAAGATACTTTGGTATGTTTTCGTCCGATCTATTTCACTTTCTGTTTTCCTTTCGACATTTGGATAATTTATTATGCTTTAACTTAACCGCTTCTGGATTCTTGGCGCGAATTTCTTTATTTCTCTTGGCAACGTGGTCACAGTAACCCTAGAACGTCTGGAATCGAAATTCGATTCGCGTTTGTTGACATTTTCTTTGGGAGGGTTAGTGTGAGATCTACGCGTTCGCATGTTTTCTAAGTTCATTTTATTAATATTTCCGTGCTAAAAGTTTGGAAAAGAAGATGTGCTTATTCTATTTTCTTTAAATTTCGAATATAAGTGTTGTTTCTTTTTTCTGGTTATTTAGAGTTTTGAAATAGTGTCGCAGTTTGGATTTGTTTGGGTTAGTGTTCGTTAGGCTTCTCCATTTTTTAAAAATGCAGCACTTTTTAAATACTAGATCTTTATAATTTTTGTTTCTGGAACTGTGCGTGGTTGTATTTCGTGTATCGTTTATGTTTACTGTTAAGTCTGTTCCCTTAAGAATTCTGACAGAGCAGGTATGATTTCTTTCGGTTTCGCCGTATGCGTTCTTTTCAAGATTCAAATTATTCTTCCTTATTTTTTTATTCATCTTTGTTTTAATGAGCTCATTTTTCTGCTTTCGATTTAGGTTGTGATTAATTAATACAGTTCGGGTTCTATAGAATTTTTTATTCGTGTTTCTGTGAATATTTTCATTTGTATTGTGTTTGCTCACTTGTGAGTATGTGTTCTTAGAACAATTAGTTTTGATTTCATTTGGTGTGCTTTTTTAACTAATACTTTTCTTAATACTGATGTTATATGTTCGATATACGGAGATTATTTTTGTTCTTTTAAATTCAACTTTCAGTTTTATTAATTATGACACATAGATTGATTTCAATGTGAGGGATTGATTTGCATTTGAAATCAACAAATATAAAACATTTCATGTTTTTCTCTTAATTTAATTGGTTTAAAAAGTATTTTTTCGTTATTTTTCAACAAATAATGTTTATTTTTTATTAAATCTTTTATTTTCCCATTCGCTTTTGGTTTCAAGGTATTCTGTTCCTTAGTTGTTGTTTTTAATACAATTGATGTTAAAGTTTTTTAAAAAGACTGCGGTTTTATTGCTTTCGATCTTTTCATTAAGATATCTCTTCTATTTTACACCTTTACACATGTTTATCACTTGCAGTTTTGGATATTTCATTATGAACTGAATCAAAAAATTATGTGATGGCTGTAATCCGAATAAATATTTAAGAGAGGTTTCTTTTTTGTTTCGTCTCAAATACGAGGTAGAGATAGGTTTTTTTTTTATAAACAATGATAGCATGTATGCTTTTTCATTGTTGAATTTGATTCAATTTATTTGATTATTGTATGGGATATGTTTTTCTTGCATTGTTGGAGATTTTAATTGTTGTAACTGAGCGGTTGGATCAGCATTTGTTTACTTTTATGAGATTTCTTTTGCAGAAGTCGCATTGTTGTATAGCAGGTTTTTAATTGTTGTAACATAACTGTAGGGACATTATATACTATTATAAGCTTATTTTTGAATATATTACATTGTTGAATGACATTGTTTTTAAATTCATGAAACTGAACTCTTGGGTCAGTACTTTATTTCTTCTAAACGTACTTGGCATCGCGTTTTACTTCGTATACAAGCAAGGAAAACACTTCATGTTTATTAGTTTTTATTATTAATTCTGATACTTTTGATATATAACGTAGTTATTATGTTTACACTGTTTGCGACGTTAAGACTAAGACAGTTAATAATTTTTAAAATAACGGATTCACACTAAACTGCTTCTATTTGTTTAAATAGCTCAATAACTGAATTTGTTGGACACGCTTATACACTTATTTGAATCATAAGTTTTGTTTCTCATCAATTTTTTTTTCATATGACTTGGAAGTTCTAGCTTATTTTAAATAAAAACATTTTTTCCCATGCGATGTTTATTTACCTTCTGGGCATGCCATGATTAATGATGTTTTTATACTTCATGTTTCGGTTTTCAAAATTAGCTTCGTAAAATTTTTTGGGCATATATTTATTCTTTTAGTCTTGGTTTCCGTGTGGCCAGGGTATATACATTTTTTTTTTCAAATGAAACTAGTGGCCTTCTTGTAATTTGCAGTTAATATGTTTCTTATTTACTTAAATGCATAGTTTTCACTTTTTAAACAGGTTTCTTTCCGAACGTTAATTTTGCTTTCGTTTTCACTCAGGCATGGTATATCCAATTTTCTGTGTTTATTTTGTTGCAAAATGTGTTCTTTGACACGTTACGTTAGTTTCTGGAATGTTCTTGAAACGCTTATGCTTTTAAACATGTCGTTTTCTAGTTTCGGTATTTCATATCTGTAGAATTCTTGGCTCTTTAAACCCAAACAAGTGAAAATTATGTGTAAAAGAATTATTTAAAAAAGAATTTTTTTACATAATAAATTAAAAAAAAAATTAAATAAATAAAAAATAAAAGAGTTTGAAAAAAAGAAATACACAAATAAAGGAAAAACATTTTAAAATCAGGTTTTATTTTTAATTGTTATTTATGTATTTTTAACTGTACCATTTGGCTGCCTAATGAGAATATTTAAATAATATCTCAATAGGTTTTTAAATTCTACAATCCTCAGAATTTATTACATATTTTTTAGTTTACATACACCTTCTGGAAATTTCCTTTTCAGTTTTATTTAAAGGAATAAATTTAGAAAAAAACGTTATAAAATACTTTTTAGAAATATCTCTTGAAATAGTGTTTTTTTCTGGTGGGGGGGATTAGAATTCTAAACTCCACTGAATATAAAATAATAAAAGCCTCTTCGAAACTGGATGAGTAAAATGAAAAGGTCGAAATTTTAACGAAGTTGATCAAAATTTAATATTGAAAACCAAAAGTTTCAAATTATTTTTATTCCATGACAGTAAAAATATGAAGTAAAATAAGTCAAAGTTGCATTTTCCCGTGTTCTGAAAATAATTGGTTTGTGGGAGGGGGGGTGTGTGAAAATTTGAAATAAAATTCTAAGTCCAGAATATGCCACAAAATTTTCAAAGTCCCGACGTTAAAGCGTGTTCTTTAAATTCCTCATCTCTCGGCTCTGAAGGAACGATCTCCCTTCGTTTGCTCTTATCCGAACGTCGACTACTGGGTTTTTCCCGGGAATCACAGACTGACTTTCCGCTGCTACTCCAATAAAGCTATAGTTCCGTTCAAAAACTTTCGCCTTATATGTGGAGCGTGTGGTGTCTGAAAGATGAGTCGAACGAAATTTTGAATTTGCGTTTGTCTTTCTACGAAAAGGTGAGAAGTCGCCTTCGTATACCGACGCTCCCGAACCCAGACTTTCTCAGCTTTTATGCTCACGGCGCGCCCTGTGCTGCGCAAGTGGAGTTGCGACTAAATCGAGGTTATAGGGTTTTCTGTATGTTTTTCCGATGCCGCTTTCTTCTCGACGCCTACGAAAGCAATCCTTGCGGCAAGGATGCTGCGAGGACGTTGTGAGCGTAGAACCGCTTCCGAGAGCGACTGCTTTGTTCTCGCCGGATCGGCTCGCGAACAAGGGTCCCGACCTCGCATTGGGATCCGCGCCTCCGTCTCTGTAGGCGCTGCAGTCTGAACAGGACTCGAGCGTCCGCTTCCTAGAGAAGATACCTGGTTGATCCTGCCAGTAGTCATATGCTTGTCTCAAAGATTAAGCCATGCATGTCTAAGTACGTGCCGTATTAGGGCGAAACCGCGAATGGCTCATTAAATCAGTTATGGTTCCTTGGATCGTACTTTCCTACTTGGATAACTGTGGCAATTCTAGAGCTAATACATGCAGCAGAGCTCCGACCTTCGGGGACGAGCGCTTTTATTAGACCAAAACCAAACGGACCTCGTGTCCGTCTTCCGTGGCGACTCTGTATAACTTTGGGCTGATCGCACGGGCCCGTCCCGGCGACGTATCTTTCGAGTGTCTGCCTTATCAACTTTCGATGGTAGGTTACGCGCCTACCATGGTCATAACGGGTGACGGGGAATTAGGGTTCGATTCCGGAGAGGGAGCCTGAGAGACGGCTACCACATCCAAGGAAGGCAGCAGGCGCGCAAATTACCCACTCTCAGAACGAGGAGGTAGTGACGAAAAATAACGATACGGGACTCTTTCGAGACCCCGTAATTGGAATGAGTACACTCTAAATCCTTTAACGAGGATCTATTCGAGGGCAAGTCTGGTGCCAGCAGCCGCGGTAATTCCAGCTCGAATAGCGTATATTAAAGTTGTTGCGGTTAAAAAGCTCGTAGTTGGATATCAGTTCCAGACGGGTGGTCCGCCAAACGGTGGTTACTGCCCGTTCTGAACAGCCAGCCGGTTTCTCTTGACGATCTTCACCGGTTGTCTGGGGTGACCGGCATGTTTACTTTGAAAAAATTAGAGTGCTCAAAGCAGGCGCGACGCCTGGATAATGGTGCATGGAATAATGGAATAGGACCTCGGTTCTATTTTGTTGGTTTTCGGAACCCGAGGTAATGATTAAGAGGGACAGACGGGGGCATTCGTATTGCGACGCTAGAGGTGAAATTCTTGGACCGTCGCAAGACGAACTACTGCGAAAGCATTTGCCAAGAATGTTTCCGTTAATCAAGAACGAAAGTTAGAGGTTCGAAGGCGATCAGATACCGCCCTAGTTCTAACCATAAACGATGCCAGCCAGCGATCCGGCTGTGATCCTGAAATATCTAGCCGGGCAGCTTCCGGGAAACCAAAGCCTTTGGGTTCCGGGGGAAGTATGGTTGCAAAGCTGAAACTTAAAGGAATTGACGGAAGGGCAAACAAGGAGTGGAGCCTGCGGCTTAATTTGACTCAACACGGGGAAAACTTACCCGGCCCGGACACAGGAAGGATTGACAGATTAAGAGCTCTTTCTTGATTCTGTGGGTGGTGGTGCATGGCCGTTCTTGGTTGGTGGAGCGATTTGTCTGGTTAATTCCGATAACGAACGAGACTCTTGCCTACTAAATAGACGTTCCGATCTTCTCCGTCGGGCGTTCTTCTTAGAGGGACAAGCGGCGTTTAGCCTCACGAGACAGAGCAATAACAGGTCTGTGATGCCCTTAGATGTCCGGGGCCGCACGCGCGCTACATTGAAGGAATCAGCGTGTGCATTCCCCGTCCGACAGGACAGGGCAATCCTTTGAAACTCCTTCGTGCTTGGGATTGCTTATTGTAATTTAGGCATGAACGAGGAATTCCTCGTAAGCGCGAGTCATCACCTCGTGTTGATTACGTCCCTGCCCTTTGTACACACCGCCCGTCGCTACTATCGATTGAATGATTTAGTGAGGTCTTCGGACTGGCGGTCGGAGCGGTCTCCTGGTCGTGCCGGCATGCCGGAAAGATGACCGAACTTGATCATTTAGAGAAAGTAAAAGTCGTAACAAGGTTTCCGTAGGTGAACCTGCGGAAGGATCATTACCGTATTCTCCGTTTTCGGAGATCCTTTATACACTCCGGGCCCGCCAGGTCGGCAGGCCCAAAACGTCCCGGACTTGGGACGATTCGAACGCATTTGCGGGTGTCGTGAGGTGCCTATTCCCCGCCGATCGATCCGGCGAAAGGGGGTGTCTTCCTGGAGCAACGGAAGTTGCTAGGCTTAAATAGGAGTCTGTAGCGGTAGACTCCAGCCTCCTCGCTCAACCCCTCTTTAGTCGATGGTTGGGAGGAGCCGTGCGGTCCGGGAGGACTGCTGAGACTTCGAGGGGTATGGCGACCGTCCTCCAGTCTCTCCCCGCAGTGGGGCGAGCGATCTCTTTGAGTTCTCGAACGCATCAGGTGATTAGCCTGTAGACAAAAAGTACAACTCTGAGCAGTGGATCACTCGGCTCACGGGTCGATGAAGAACGCAGCCAGCTGCGAGATTTGGTGTGAATTGCAGGACACATCGAGCACTGATTTTTCGAACGCACATTGCGGTCTCGGGTCCTACCCGGGACCACGTCTGTCTGAGGGTCGGATAAACGCTTGCCGAAGTGGCCCTGCCACTCCTTGGTCGCTTCGGAGGTCACACTTCGTCGACCTAAGGCTTGGAGAGCGACAACCGTTCCCACGTAAGGATGCCCTGTGAGCGGGAGTTGCGGAGTGCCTCCCATCGATCGGGCCAGCGGTAGATGCGGTGTCGGCTTTTAATAACGACTGTAATGTCGACCTCAGGTCAGGCGAGACTACCCGCTGAATTTAAGCATATAATTAAGCGGAGGAGAAGAAACCAACTGGGATTCCCTGAGTAACGGCGAGCGAAAAGGGAAAAGCCCAGCGCCGAATCCCCGATCTTTGAAGTTCGCGGGAAATGTGGCGTTTAGGAGTGAACGGGCCGGGGACGGCAGCCGCAGCAAGTCCCTCTGACAGGGGCCAACCCAGAGCGGGTGCGAGGCCCATAGCCGCGGCAGCCTCTCTGGATGCGATCTCCTGGGAGTCGGGTTGCTTGGGAATGCAGCCTTAATCGGGTGGTAGACTCCACC